>JAMKQA010003740.1:0-46519 GCA_024699735.1 Posidonia australis
CCCCCCCCCCCCCCCCCCCCACTTCCTCTACTGTTACTTTTGTCCTTGAACCAGTCAAACCCTATCTTGATCTTCTCCTCCCGAGGAAGGAAAGATTCTATTGAAGAGATTTCGAGTCACTCCACCAGAATTTGGAGAATCTTTAAAATTCAGAATTGAAAAATGGAAACCCTACATTTATGGTATGCTCCCTTGATTCTAGAATTTGAATTTGAATTTTGAAAAATTTCCCCATCTGGTTCCTTTGGTGAAACCCAAGCCTCCTCCAGCTCCAGCGACACCTGGCCAGTTCCATTGCTCAATTGTTTTGAAACCCCCTGTTGGACTGGTCTTGAGCTGTCCAACCAAATTTCTGCCGGATCAAATGATGTAGAAACCTTCAAGTGACCATCAATCCACAATCAAATCTGATATACATTGCCATCAATCATCCACAATATGCTACGCAACAAGCTTTGATCCCACACTAAAACATGGCACCAAGCATTTTTCTTGTAACAATGAGTGGCGGTGGTGCCTTCCATTTTTACAAAAACCCCAACTTCAGCCAGGAGCTGCTTTAAAACTGGAATTTCCCAGAAAGAATGAGGAAGTCATGAGATTCCAATCTGTAACACTTCCACTACAAATTCCACATCTTTAGTTGGGGACTCCACCATGATATCCTTGCCTTTACACTGACTTACATCTATCTCCTTTAACCAAACGAATTTGTGAAGATCTTCCGGCAACACTCTCCTTGAGTACTGAAAGCATCCCCTCTGAAAGCTCTGGCAATGCCTTTAACTTAAATTAACTTGAAACCTGATGCTTCAACGTGGTAATTTGTACACAAAGGCACAGCAAAAGGGCCAAAATTCACATTATGCCAGTCAAAATTAATACTTCATCTGCATGAAGAATGCTTAGTATTAACCCAAATGAATCAACCATATACATTTACATAACATACGTAGTTAAACAAAATTTGAACCATTAATCATGTTTTAGCAGGTGGAGTAAACAGGACCTCAATTGCTGGTGGCTTGTAAAGTTGCTGTCGTCAGTGTCTTTGACTTGCAACTGCCTTAGGTTTGATTTGTAATTTTGTATTTATGTTTTATCTTTTAATTTCAGGTATCACAGAATTTCTTTCAGAGACAAGATTGACTGGAATAAGTATTGTCATTGGAAGGTATTCTGAATTCATTATCTGTTTCTTGGTATTTAATAGACAATTTTCTGTAATATTCCCTTTCTCACCCCTGTGTGGCTTCAGACAGGGTGAATCCTGCAGCACCGCATGCAAGTCCAAGGGGCAGTCATGTGTTTCAAATAAGCTTCCAGTGTTGAATAAATGTGAATTGTAAGCCTTTTTTAGCATGTTGTGATCATTCTGATTTGTCACATCAGTTTTCCCTTATAAAGATGTAATTTTGTGCTCCAATTTTCCTACTCAAAATATAGATGAAATGGCATCCATTCACGTGAGCTTTTATCACTTTCCAAGGGGCTGGAATTCACATATTGTCTAGAACATGATTGTTAATCGATAACTGGATTCTGTGATTCTTGAACTCTTGGCTTATTTATGTTTCCCAATGCAGGAAAAGCTATGAGGAGATATGTTTCTGTACATATTCTTGTATTTTTCCCTATCACTATTATCTATTTTCCTGCTTAAAACAAAGAATGCTCAAGATATCACCAAATCATGAGAAGTAATGTAAGTGACATTCTTATTTTTCTAAGACGAGATACCATAAACTGTTAAAAAGATAAGTATATTTAAGGAAAATGGTGAATATGATGTTCCTTGCATATTCTCAGTGTGTTTCTTAGTTTTTTGCATACTGTGTATACCTTTTTGATTCCAGCCCACATATAAGCCCACCTTTTAGTCATCTGAATATCTGATGAATATTCTTTCTCACTATTATACAATCTCGAAAAGATAAGCATACTTCTGATTTTGTGGTGGTGAATACAATGAAAGGAGAATACCCATGATGCAAACATAGAAGCATTGTCACTCTTTGATAGCTCCACAATTTTTATTTCATCACGATGTCACAACTGATGTTTTCATCACTTTTCTTTGTTCTTTGTATTGCTGTCTCTCAAAATTAATTTCTTGTATTGATATATGTGGCTAGTCTGCAGAAACATATGATCTGCAAGGGTACATGCTTACCTAGTGTTGGAGCCGATCAACCTGCAGAAGTTGCCGAAGATGCACCTCATGATTTGGTACTTCTATTTTCTATTTCTTGTTTTTAGTTTATATATTTGCTAATTTTAGGCTTTATGGTAACTTGTAAACTATGTTACAGCTATAAAACTGGAGATAGGTTGGTATTATTATTTTACTTAATCATTTTCTTGAATAGGACATAGCAAAAGCAGCTGTATGTTATTTATGAATCATATTTGGGAATTATATGGATTGTGGTATTCGTTTGGACTATGGTTTAGTTTTGGATCCAATTAATCCATTGGCACAAACCGTTCAAATATTTATATTTTTAAAACATCTATGGAATGAAAATAGGTTGGTAGTTATATTTTATTTCATTATTTTCTTGAATAGGGCTAACATAGGCAAACTGGATGGTATTTGCGAATCATACTTAGGAACCATATGGATTTTGGTGTTTGTTTGGGATCATAGTATTTCAAAATAGAAATTAAATATTTATTTTTTAAGGGATCCATGGATATATATATATATATATATATATATATATATAGATAGATAGATAGATAGATAGAGAGAGAGAGAGATTTCTATATTTGCTAGCCTTATAATAATGAAGGTTAAATACCTCCTAAGTCCTCTTTGCCGTTGGTGTTAGGATGAGCCTTTTCCCTGAGATACATACATTGTATAGTTGTCGACTTTCTCTATTATTAGATACTTGTCTTGTGATCATGTTTTTCATTGTGAAGATTGATCTCCCCTTTTTTAAATAGAACTTGATGTGTCTGAAGTTAGACAAAATGTTGATTTTTGTACTGAGGTTGTAGCACCACCATTGTTTGCATCTTTCTGTGATATTGGAAAGTTTTGTACCATGTGATGGTAAATAATTGTATCAGCATATTTTAGGAAGTTATTTACCAATTCTGCCTCCACTTGATTCTAGAATCCAGGGGCATGCTTGTTCACACAATCTGAAAGTGTGCTCTCGTGTGATGGTGCGCATCCATTTACCAAGAGACTTTGTCCTTGTGCATGACATATTGAATGATGTAAGTTACCGTTGGTACTTTGGATAAGCATTTTTCCTATAGAAAGTCAAATTGCATTCTTCTTTGAATAATTTGTTTAGTTGCAACTTGGGTTTTGATGCTGTCAGGTAAATGGTTCATTCGGAGTTGCTGTTGTGTGCCATTCCATTCCCAAGGTAGCTGCTTCCTCAACAATAGGAAGCTACTTCCACATGATTTTTGTTAACCTGCCTCTGAACCATTCTCATGCAGCCTTCTTAAACCTGGACTGTATTTCCTATGCTCGGGAATACTGTATATTTGGAAGTCATCTCTGAATGTAATGTTTACAACCAGTAGAAAGTTAAAAAAGAAGAAGTGTTTTTAGCCATTTATATTTTGTAATAATATAATTTCTTTGAGTAAGATCTGAGCAATGTAAATGTAGCAATAGTCAAATCCTGCATCTAGGTTTTATAGTAGTCCTTTGGGATGAGCCACTGTGACACTCCAAGTATCTGTTACTGTCAAGTCTCTAGAGTCCTTTGTTCTATGGTGATGATGTTGCCCTAATACTTCCACGGGGAAAATGCTGTGCGAGCTAGATTCAGCAAGAACCACTCACAAGAGCATGTGTTGTGCCATCATATGGTTCCTGTGTTGTGTTTGTTTGTGGCTCCTTCTTGGTGTCTCTCACTATTCCATATCATTCGGAAAGGGAGCATGGTATACAAAATTCGCTAAATTTCGTCCAAGCATTTTAAAGTTCGAAAGTTGGTCCAAGTTGTGAAACACCTGGGTATCGAAATCTCTATTTTTGAATGAGCTTAAAAGCACGAAAATCAGGTCAGCTTCAGAATGTGAGAGCATAAAGGTGTATGGCTTATATCACCAAACTAGGCATTTATCTGGATAACTTACGTGAGCACCTGTGGACATGCTTTGTGACGTCCAACAACTTCACAACCATGGACTCTGTGTTACAATCAGAAAGCGTAACAGCGTAATATATTGTAATTTTCCTGGTATAACTAATAAATTTACTTAAACAAAGAGTAACCGATAATTTCCATGATTGACACAAACAACCAATGATACACAAGATACCTAAATAAAGAACTCACCCCACCCCATTTGTTCCCCCCTCACCATCATCGTTGTTCTTCTTCTTCTTCATCATCATAATCTTCTCGAAACTACCATTATCGAAACATAATCATCATTAAGAAAGAAAGAAGACAACTCAAATGAAATCCTCTTGTTTCAGAAAGAGTAGTCCGGTTTCAAGCTCCCAGGCCCACCACCCATCTCCCCCTTCTCCCTGGTCTTCTCCGCCACCACCTCCTCCTCCTCCGCAGTCGCACCCTCAAACGCCGGATGCATCAACACGCTCCCCAGCAGCCGCGTCCCCCTCAACGCATTCGTCAGCGGCAGGTGCCCCTCCGGCACCCCGTCCTCCATCTCCCATATGAACTCCCCAGGGAACGACCTGTAGTTGTACTGCTCGACCTCCGTGTCCAGCTGCTTCATCCACCCCACCTTGATGAAGAACCTCGTGAAGTCCCTCGTCACCTTCTCCCACACTCGCTTCTGGACGCTGTACCCGAACCTGCCGTTGCTGTTGTCGACCCAGAGCTTGTCTATGGCTTGGAGGACGGACGCCGGGATGAACTGGACTTCCGAGAAGAAGACGTAACCGCGTTTCTGAGCTGCTTCACCTGCCAGGGCGATGAGGAGGCGGCGGGTCTCGTCGTCAGCGAGGCGGTAGTTTTGGGTGGTCAGGTGGTGGGTGAGGAGGTCTAGGGAGGTGCAAGATGGGGAGGGAGTGGTGGTTGTGGGTGTTATTGGTGTTGAGGAGGAGGACGAGGATGTGGATAGTGAGGAGGACGAGAGGTTGGAGTAGAGCTTCTTGGGTTTGAGGAGGAGGGTGCTACTGGTGGTCTCAGTGGTGGAAGGAAAGTAATGGGTTCGGTGGTGGAGGAGAGAGCGATGGAGAGATTGGAGAGAGAAAGCCATGGGAGGAGGAGGGAGGTGCTGGTGGAGAGAGAGAGAGTGTGAGAGGGGGAGAGAGAGTGGTGATAAATAAAGGACTACAGATGGATGGGTGTGTGAGTGGAGAATGAGACTTGTGGTGAAGGATGCTGTGACTTGTGACAAGGGTATCGAATGGAGTGTTGTGATTGGTGGGTTTTGGCTCAGACGGGATACTCTCTTTTAAAGATGAGTCGTTTCTTTTGAGATTTTTGAACATGGTGGAGAGACTTGGCATGCAAAAATTATGGTTGGAACTAATTTTTGAAAAAGAAAGATTATTCTTCAAAAGTTTAATCAAACATTATGTTTTATGTTAAATTATTTTAATATATCAACTTATTGTCTATGCACAGAAACTTTAAAAACAATTGACTTCAAAAAGTAACATAGGTCAATTGTTTCAAAAACATTACTTACAAGGATAATATGTTTTCTCATAAATATTATCAAATGCTACCTTAGAGTGTTAGATAAGTAGATTACGCTCAAACATCTTAATTACAAGTGGCGTCAGATGTGATCAAATTAAATGTAGGAGGAAAAACAATTGGATGGTACAAAAAGGACTACACTAATCATATATTCAGCCCCACTTCACTAATTACCACAAGGAACCTACCCATATTAGCATAGATGATGTGGATTATGGCTCAAGGAACCTTTCCGCAGGTTCAAAATTCCATTTCACAATTGATATCATTACAGCAAGCACCGCCAAATCTTAGTCTTTAAATATGACGTTCACACCATTAACTGAAGGACCACAAAGTTCTGCACTCCGGCTTTCTTTTCAATTAAACATGCCTCTACACTCAAATTACCGAAATGAGTCTCGACTGATCCGTAGATCTAAACAGTAGGGATGGATTGTAGATTGCAAGTGTCAGTTATTAGCACTTCATAGCTCAAACTCAACTTGATTGATACTTACGAGCTAAAGCTAAATTTAGGTTCAGTCGAGCTCAAGAACGGAAAAAAACCAAGCCAAAATTGAACTCGAGGAAATTTACCACCTGGAACAGCAAGGAATTTGTTTGAGCTTTGCCTCAAAGAGTCAAAGCTGGGATGAGCAAGAAGTCATTTAAGTTTAGGATAAATTACTCAGTGAAGTCTCAAAGTTTGATAAGTTTCACAAAATTAAGCTTATGTTTCAAATTTGCCAAGTTAGTGCCCCAATGTTTCTAACATTTCACACTACCAATGCACAATCAACCTTCCGTGATGCATGTACTGTCACGTGAGGTTATCCCAGCTCCAAACCACCAAATTATCCCTATGCCATTTTCTATGTATTTGATTTAGGGCTTCAATTTGGATAGCCCATTCGAATTCAATATCCCTCCTTCCATCAAACCCATATTTTCTTCTCTATTATTTTGGTACTGAGTAGTTTCCTTGCCAGATGGAGAACAAGAGAAGCACAAGACTGGGGACATCGATTGCCGCCACAGCCAACAAGGAAGGTCATGACAACACTATTTTGTGAATCCCATCAAACCTAGGGGTACCACATCTAGTAACTTACCCTTTAACAAGCATCATATCCAATAGTTCAAGTCCAAACTGTTTATAAAACCTGTCAAAACTGGGATTGTTAAGATCTCTGTACATAAAATCACTAGAAACATGATGATTGCCAAAAAAATAGGTAAAGATACAAGAACAATAAGACAAACCTTTTAGGCTCTTGACAAAGACCCAAAACAACTTATACCAAAAGATTGGCTGGATGTTTTCGTAAAGAGGAAAAGAAAACTTATCTTGGATTAATTCTTTTGTATGGCCAATTTCACTTGTATGGGAACTGTTAATTCGTAAAATGTGACAATGCACATGATTCTCCCAGATCCCCTTGATGTTCAGCGTCCTACAGAACAAAACAGATACAGTTCAGATATTATAAATGCCATCAATGACATTTTTCTAGATGACATGAGATAGGGTGCCCTATGAGAACCTACTAGATTTTTCATTAGACAGTGAACATGTAAGATACTATCATTGAGTATTGTTATGGACAATGTCATAGGTCAACGGCTGTATGGTGCATCAAATACAAACCCTCCCTAGTACCCCACATTTGTGGGAGCCCCATGCACTGGCTTTGCCCTGACATTATAGGTAGACAGACTGTACACATATTATATTATTTTTTGAAACCAACTAACAGCATATACACATATTATGGCTTCTAGCATTAATTAAAAGGAGATTCTATGTCATCTAAATGGAAATTATTTCAACAGGAAAATGGTATCACAGTATGCCATAGTTCATTTATTTTAAGGACATGGTTAGCATAAAGAGCAGAATTAGCTGGTTACCAACAAGTTTTGTCTTGATGCTGATTACTCTTGAATGTCTGGGTTGTCACCATGCTGCTGGTCATTTACATTGGCACTATGATCAAACCATGGAAGCAAAGATTCCAAGAAGACCACAGCAGGATTTCGGCCAGCAACTTCACGCAAAGCTCGTGGTCTTTCAGGATTTCCAGGATTGGCACCTCTATTTCCATTCTGCATGCCATGCTGCTCAAGCAGCACATGAGGACCGACCATAAACTGTCGCAATTCCTCCGGAGGTATTGATGGTACCGCATCAGAGAAATCTGAGACCGGTAGATGAGAATACCTACAGTGATGTAGCATGGTCATTACAATGTAAGAATATAACTATCAATCAGTTTCAATCCTGATGCTTACATTTTAGAAACTTAAAAAATATATATATTTAAAGGAATCTGCAGAAAGGGAAGTCAAAATAGACAATCAATATTCTTGCTTAAAAACTGTAGCATAAACTACATAAAACAAAAATTCTTCTGACTTTATTCAAAACAGAGCAATGAACACAAACAAGAAAAATCATAATATAACCATAAAATATTTACCCAGTTCGAGACTTTTTGTAGCAGTCAGAAAAAGAATTTTATTAGAACTGAGAAGTGCAAACCAGGAAAAGCTCTCATAAAGATGATGTAAGAAACAAGGAGGAAAATACAAATGAGATCAAAAAAAAAAAACAAAGGGAAGCCCCACAAAGTTCAGGAAGTTCCTCAGGTTGCCAACAGGGATTCAAGCCACACCCTAGTGTACTACATAAACTTAATACAAATATTTTTTCATAAATAATACCTAAAAGTATTTAATAAATGTATAAATCATACTTATAAAATACTTAGTATATGTTTAAAATGAATAGTTTTCACAACAATTAATATGGAAAGAAAGTAGTGTTGAGAAAATACTTAATTGTTGAAGTTATACAGTTTGATTGAGAACCATCCAGATGTCACTTTGTAGAGTCCCAAAACGATATACAGTTATGAGTATATTGAATTTGCTAATTTTATAGATTTTATAGAAATATTAAGTTAGATCTAGGTATTATTAAGTTAGTTCTAATAATAATATCAAAGGAGATGCATGCACTGAAACTCAGGAAGGGAAGGAAGGAAATGAAGAATAAACACATCTGGTGCGGGTTGGCAATTTAAAGGACATGTCAGATGACAATGTACAAACTCAATGTAAAAAACACCGAGTGTCGACTAACACTCCAACTTGGAATGAAATGAGTTGACATTCGAGGTCGAAAAACAGTACTACTCGATTTACACTAGTAATCATGTTGATCAGCTCAAAATTTGACATGTGTTGGTGATATCTCGCAGACACGTGTCGATGTTAAATACCATGACTTTGATACAAGAGATGATCAGACAGCGTAGACAGAACTTGGAATTTATAATCAACAACTGCAATGTGAATGTAGATCTCAACACATGGCAGCTAACTAGGAGCTGAGCTAATGGGTGGTGTAACGATCATAATAGAAGGCTGTTAGGAATTAGTTTTAGCAGTTAGTTAGTTGAGAAGCAAGGGATGAGATCTTGCCACATTTCAATATTGTAATGGTTGGATCGTTGCGGGACTTGGTCAATTACATAATAACAAGATTCATTTGGTCTTAATTCCAGGAGTGTGTGTGTGTGTGTTCAGGTGGGGTACCTAGTTGAAGCACCATAGCTTTCTCATGAAAAAACAGGCTCTGGCCTCTCAAGGTCAAGCTAGGCAGCACTGGAGAAGAATAAATGTAATCAGATCCAGAGATGGTGAACCAGAAGAAGTTTAGTATGTTGCAACAGTTGATAAGACAATTGAAGGGTGTTAGTCTTAGACATATGGTTATCTTGTATATGGATATATGATATATGGATATCCGTGTAAGGGGTGAACCCTATACATATGTAACACATATCGATTAACAATAATAGTATTAATTCTTCTATTTTGTTTAACATGGTACCAGAGCACAGGTGACCCAACACTAGCCATCTTCTTCTCCCCAACCCTCAGCCACTGACGTCCAGACCTCTCTCTGACCACACCGCCACCGTCCCGTTCTCCAGCCGCCTCTCCTACTACCCCCGCTGGCCCTCCACCACAAGCCCAGCCTCCTTCCAGTCATCATCGGACCTACAATAAGACCTCCTAGCCCTCCCTCCCTTCCAGTGGCAACCGATGACCCAAACAGAGTGGCCGTTGGTTCCTATACCATGACATAGGCTGCCTTTCTTTTCCTTCTTCATATTTTTACATCTAGAGTTGTCTATGTGCCCTCTATTTACCCTAGATCGTCATATTTTGCCCTAGAAACGTGTCTCTACCACTATTTTTGGTGTTTTTCACAAGATTACAGCATTTTCGACCTTGCTACCCCTATTTATTTGCTCCAATCAGACTGTACTCTGCACACAAATGGCTTCTTCTCAGCAGAATTTGATGAAAAATCTCTCCGAGACTTCCATCAAGCTCAATAGCAAAAATTTTCTTCTATAGTCAATAGGCGTTTGAGAAACTTATTGGTGCACATCGGAAAACAGGTTATCTCACTGTTGCTCACTTGACACCAAAGATGCCACATATGAAGATTGGTTCGCTGATGATCGTGTCATCATATCATACCTTGTTAATGGTATAGAAGAAATATCTAGAGGTGTCATGATGCTACGTTCAACTAAGAAAATTTAAGATACTTTGCATAACACATGGATATGAAAAAAAAAATTACACATATCTATGAAATATATGAACAACTGTTTACCCACCCTCAGGGGGGACGTTCTGTTCAAGAAGTTTACAATTCTCTCATATCTTCGCTGGATGAGTTGAAAGTATATGGTGTGACAACATCAAGAGGAACTAGTTGTAGCTATTTTCCTTGCTAGACTCAATCCCACATTGGCTTCTTAGATCCACGGTCCAATTCTTGGCACAAAGACTCTTCTTCGCTTTCGTCTACATTTTCGAAGACACTGTGCATCTCGACGACTACCCCAGTTCCAATTCCTGATCAATCAACCTTAGCTACCTCTACCAGAGGCTGTCAACGTGGTGGTAACAGATCCTCAACTAGAGGACGTGAGTTTCGCAAGTGTTGATCACTATGATCGGACCAATCATACATCATATCGCTGTTAAAGTAAGTTTGGTAAACCTCTTTGGGCTAGACATATGACAGAGACTTCTTCTTATGGCTTCACTACTTACGGTGACTATCTCCTAGACTGATTATGATAGATTTATTCAACTCTATAGCAATCAACCCACCGTCACTGCTACCCATGCATCTTCCTCAAGTATGACTGCTCTATTAGCTTCTAATGCTAATTCTTAGATTATCGACTCTGGAGTATCCTCACATATGCTAGGTACTCCCAATCCTTTTACTCGACTCTCCTCATTGTCTAATGTTAAATTTGTTTTCATTACTAATGAGTAACAATGTTCAGTCTCTAGGGAGAGTGTCGCTCATGCAACTTCCCATATTATTCTTGATAAAGTCCTTTATGTATATGATTTTTCAATCAATTTACTTTCTATCAGCGTCATTACCCGACAACTTTACTGCTCTATAACATTTTATCTCTATCATTGTACTTATTAACACCTACAGACACCTATAGACAGGGAAGAAGATTAATTTGGGCCATGAACATGATCACAGTATCTACATGTTGGTTCATGATATACCTAGTAAATTGACGTCCATTGTCACTATTATAGAATCTTCCTTGTTATGGCATTGCAAATTTGATCATCTGTCACAGAAAACTCTTCAACAGTCGCTTCCTTAGGTTAAAGTTGAGTCATTTATCTATGAGTCTTGTCAATTAGGTAAGCACTATCGTGCTACCTATAGTCAGTTTAGTTTGTCTAGTAGTTAAAGTTCCTTTGATTTGGTTCATTGTGACATTTAAAGACCCACACGTAGTAGTTTGTGTCTGGTTATCACTACTATATTGTTTTTGTTGATAATCATTCTCAAGTATCTTGGATGTACCTTCTGAAAAAAAGACAGCATATATTCAACATTATTTTTTACTGAAATATTAAATCACTTTTCTGTTACTCTCAAGGTCTTTCACATTGAGAATAGTTTGAAATTTGTCCAAAGTAATGTCCAAGATTATCATGTTTCTTTGAAAATTCTACATTAAACCTCATGTCCACATACTTCTCAACAAAATAAGATGACCAAATGCAAGCATCACCACATATTTGATGTCGCTCGCACCATTTTATTGCAAATGAATATTCTCAAGTCTTATGTTATTCTTACTACTGCACATCTGAATAATAGGATGCCTTCTGCATCTTTGGGTGGTGAGCATTTTTTTTTACAACAGTTGTATCCTGATAAAGAGTTATTAAGTCTTCCATCCAAGGTGTTTGGATGTATAGCATATGTCCAAGATCTTAGTCTGGACCTTGACAAATTAGACCATCACTCTATTTGATATATGCTTGTGGGATATTCCAGGACTTAAAAGAGATATCATTGCTATCATCCTCCCAGTCGTCGTTATCTCGTCTTTACAGATGTCACTTTTTGGGAGTTTAAATCGTATTTTGATTCTATGGTATCTCCCACCTCAACTACCATTAAAGATATTCCCAAGTCAGTTAAGATTGTACATAACAGGGAACCATTGCAGGAAAAGATGACTCATCCACTACAAGTCTATCATCAACGACAACATACACATACGCCAACTCAGACCTAATTGTCACTCCTTTATGTAGATCCTTTACCTACAAACCTTAATATACCTATTACTCTTCAAAAAGGTATTCGATTTTTTACTGTTCATCCTATGTCTAAATTTGTTACCTATGATTACCTTCACCCATCTTTCTACCAATTTGCCTAATTTATTTCCTCAGAGCCTATATCCTAGAATTATCAAGAAGTACTTCTTTTGCCACATTAGAAAGCAGTTGTGGATGAGAAAATACAGGCTTTAACACCTCATGGCACATGAAATCTGATTGCTCAGCTTGAAGAAATTGGTGTAGTTGCTGTTGGTGGATATTACAGATCAAGTATATGTCCGACGGATCAGTAAACCAATATAAAAGCACAGTTAGTAGCTCATGACTTCACACAATCCTATGACATTGATTATGAGGAAACTTTGTCACTGGTGGCTCAATTTAATTTTATAAGAGTGCTCCTGTCTATTGCTATGAATAAGCAACTCAATGTGAAAAATGCATTTCTGTATGACGATCTGGCAGAACAAGTACACATAGAATAACCTCCAAGACTACTCGAGGGAAGAACAATGTGTACCTTCTTAGGAAGGCTATATATGACCTTAAGCAAAGTCTCAAGACGTGATTCAACAAATTCAGCAAGGTAATGATACAATTCGACTTCAAAAGATGCACTATGGATTATTCAGTGTTCATTAGACATGACACCAATGAGTGCGTACTAGTGGCAATATATGTTGATGATATTAACATTACAAGCAATGACAATACAACATCAAGGACATTAAACTGTAAAGATGACTTGAATTGGTCGTCAGCAGTTACATGTATTTACTATTTTTAATGCTCAGTTACTTTTGGATGTGTTATTGCATTAATTAAGTGCATAACAGTTACTGTTTTTGAATTTAACACAGGCCATTGATTTGTTGTTGTAATTGTGTATAAATATGGGGTATTTGTGGGTGTTTGACACAAACGACCCAATCGGAAAAATCCCCATCTATAATTGCTGAAGTTCATAGTGCTCTCCCTCTCCATCAGCCGTGGACGTAGCCTAAGGGTGAACCATGTAAAATATTGGTGTCTTGAGTGTGCTTGATCTTTATGTGTGTGTGATCTTTGTTTATCTTCCATCTTTCATCTACCTTACCTCACAACAAGTGGTATCAGAGTCAAGTTGAGGGAAACATGACATCCCACAATGTTAAGGTAGATAAATTCATCGGTAAAAACAGTTTCAATTTGTGGCAAATCAAGGTGAAGGCTCTATTGAAGCAACAGAGCAATTGGACGCAACTTTCAGGGGTAAAGCTTGATTCTATTAAAGATGATGAATTCAACACTCAAGAGGAGAAGGCTCATTCTACTATACTCCTATGTCTTGCTGATGAGGTTATAGTAGAAGTGGCGGACCAGACCACTGCCGTGGGCTTATGGACAAAACTTGAGCCATTATATATGACCAAGTCTTTGACAAATAAGCTATTACTAAAGCAACGCCTTTTCTCCCTCAGAATGAAGGAAGGTACACCTCTAAAAACTCATTTAGATCAGTTAAATACCATCCTTATGGAATTGAGAAATATAGATGTTAGAATTGAAGAAGAAGATGCCGTTTTACTTTTGTTGGTCTCCCTTTCTCAGTCATATGAAAATTTTGTGCAATCATTTGTGATTGGCAAAGATTCTATAATTTTGGAGGAGGTCCGATCAAGTCTGCATTCTAGCGAATTGAGACACATAGCCATCAATTCTGGAAGTGACACGGCAACAAATGGTTTGGCTGCAACTGAAAGAAGTAGGGGGAGGCAAGAGAAAAAGGAGAAAAAAGGGAACCACAGAGGAAAGTCCAAGGGTAAATTTCCAAACCCTAAAGACACTTGCAATTATTGCAAGGAACCTGGACATTGGAAGGCCGACTGCCCAAAGAGAAAAAACAAACCTCAAGCTGCAGCTGCACAGGAGGAAACATCTTCAAAAAATGATATTGCTTTTACTGTGACAAATTCTCTAGGTCCAACTAACTATTGGATCTTAGACATAGGAGCATCTCATCATATGTGTCCATATAGAGAGTGGTTTAATGCATATGAGGAAGTGAATGGAGATGTTGTGTCTATGGCAAACAATAATGTTTGCAAAGTGATGGGAGTCGACACAATTCAGATTTGATGGTGTTGTTAGAACCCTAGAAGGGGTTCGTTATGTCCCTTAGTTGAGGAAAAATCTTATCTCCCTATTTGTACTTGATAACAAGGGGTACAAGTATTCCGGAGGAGGAGGAGTTCTCCGTGTAACCAAAGGTGCAATGGTAGTTATGAAGGGAATTAAGGATGGACCATCCTATGTCCTACAAGGCAAAACACTTGGAGGAACTACTGTCATAGCAACTCAATTAGATCTGTCTTCTCAGACAGAATTGTGGCACACGAGATTGACTCATGTTGACCAAAAAGGAATGGACGTGCTCAGTAAAAGGGGACTTCTGTTAGGACACAAAATAGTTGACTTTGAACTTTGTGAGCATTGCATCTATGGGAAGCACAAACGTGTAAAGTTTAGACAAACTGAGCACGTCACTAAAGGAACATTAGATTATGTTAATTCAGATTGTTGGGGGCCAACTCAACACCCATCTCTAGGTGGGACAAGGTATTTTTTATCTATTATTGATGACTTCTCTAGAATGGTATGGGTGTATGCTATGAAACAGAAGAGTGATGCTTTCAAATATTTCAAGGATTGGAAGGTCTTGGTGGAAAATCAGATCAAAAGAAAGGTAAAAAAGACTTCTAACTGATATTGGACTTGAATTTTGTTCAAGTGATTTCAATAGTTTTTGCAGGGAGGTTGGAATAGCAAGACATCGGACAGTCAGCCACACCCACAACAAAATGGAGAAACTAAGTGCATGAACCGGACTCTTCTTGAAAGAGCTCGGTGTATGATTTCAAATGCAGGTGTGGAGAAAAGTTTCTGGGTTGAAGCAATCACAACTGCAGCCTTTCTTATCAATAGGAGTCCTTCTTCAGCCATTCAAGACAAGCTTCCTTTAAAAGTTTGGTCAAATAAGGTACCTGATTACTCCAATCTGAAAATCTTTGGATGTCTTGTTTTCTATCATGTAAGTGAAGGAAAATTGGAACCTAAGGCCAAAAAGGGAATTTTTGTTGGATATGGAATAAGAGTTGAGGGATATAGAATATGGAATGCTAATGAACATAAAGTAGTGATCAGTCGAAATGTGATTTTCAATGAAGACTTTATGTTAAAGCATACTTCAGAAAATTCTAATATTCCTCCAGAAAGCACTAATTCTCAAGTAGAATTTGAAGTGACTTCTTCTCAGTCAAAGACAGTTGATTCCCATCAACCTCAAGACACAGAAACAGTTGAAGAAATCAGTTCTGCAGATCCAGAAGTTCTTGTTCCACCTGAAAATCAACAATTTAGGAGTGTAGCACTTGATAAGCCAAGAAGGGAGACTCGCCCACCTGTGAGGTACGGTTTCAACATCCTTGTTTCATGTGCTTTACAAGTTGCTGAAGAGATTGATAATCAAGAACCACTTACCTATAAGGAGGCGATTGAGAGTTCTAAAACTGTCCAATGGATGTCAGCCATGCAAGAGGAAATTGAGTATTTTCGAAAGACTCATACCAGGAAATTAGTCACTCTTCCTGAAAACAGACAGACTGTGGGTTGCAAGTGAATCTTTAAGAAAAAGACCAGTCCACATGAAGATTCTCCTATTAGATATTGAGCACGCTTGGTTGCAAAAGGCTATAGTCAAAGAGAAGGCGTCGATTTCAATGAGGTTTTCTCTCCTGTGGTTAGACACTCTTCTATTAGAGTTTTGTTGGCAATTGTTGCTTCTAACAATCTTGATTTGGTGCAAATGGATATAAAAACTGCGTTTTTACATAGTGACTTGGAGGAAGATATAGTAATGGACCAACCTGAGGGTTTTGTTGACCCTAGCAAGCCAAATCATGTATGCAAACTTTTAAAATCATTGTATGGGTTAAAACAATCACCCCGACAATGGTATAAAAGGTTTGATGGGTTTATGGTTAAAATTGAATACACAAGGTGCTTGTATGACTGTTGTGTGTATCTTAAGAAACTAAATGAAAGGTCCAATATATATCTTTTGTTGTATGTTGACGATATTCTTATAGCAACTCAAGACAAGGGAGAAATTGAATGTTTAAAGGGTCTCCTCAGTTCTGAATTTGAGATTAAGGATTTAAGAGCTGCTAAGAAGATATTAGGGATGGAAATCTACAGGGATAGAGGTGCAGGTAAGCTTTTCTTGTCACAGAAAGCTTATATTCAGAAAATGCTACAGAAGTTTGGTATGTCAAATTCTAAACCTGTTAGTACTCCATTTGTCAAGAATATTCATCTATCTTCAGATATGGCTCCAAGTATTGAATCTGAAATTTCATATATGAAGCGTGTGCCTTATTCTAATGTAGTAGGCAGCCTAATGTATGTTATGGTTTGTACTCGGCCGGATATAACATATTCAGTCAGTATTGTTAGTCGGTTCATGTCCAATCCAGGTAGAGAACACTGGATGGCTGTGAAAAGAATTCTGAGATACCTAAAAGGAACTTCTGATATGGGGTTAATTTATGGGGAAAAAATGTGAATTGTACTATTACAGGATTTTCTTACTCAGATTTTGCAACTAATATAGACCAACGAAGGTCTATGACTGGCTATATTTGGACAGTTGCAGGAGCCGTGGTAAGCTGGAAAGCCACACTTCAGCCAATTGTGTCTCTCTCCACAATAGAAACAGAGGTAACAAAGGAGGGAATCTAGTTGAAAGGGCTCTTAGAAGACTTAGGATGGTTGCAAGGATCAGCTACTGTTTATTGCGATAGTCTTAGTGCTATTTGTTTAGCTAAAGATCAGGTTCACCATGAATAGACTAGGCACATTGATGTCCGATGTCATTTTCTAAGAACTGAAACAAGAATTAACGTCAAGAAGGTATCTACTCATAACAATCCTCCAGATATATTCACCAAAGGGGTCACGGAAGGTAAGTTCAAGTATTGTCTTGACTTGCTAAACATCAATAGCTGGAAATAAGCCCCAAGTCTAGGAGGCTGCTAATGGGAGGTATTCAAGTCAAGGAGGAGAATTGTAAAGATGACTTGAATTGGTCATCGACAGTTACATGTATTTACTATTTTTAATGGTCAGTTACTTTTGGGTGTGTCATTGCACTAATTAAGTGCATAACGGTTACTGTTTTTGAATTTAACACAGGCCATTGATTTGCTACTGCAATTGTGTATAAATATGAGATATTTGTGGGTGTTTGACACAGACGACCCAATCGGAAAAATCCCCATATGTAATTATTGAAGTTCATAGTGCTCTCCCTCTCCATCAGTCGTGAACGTAGCCTAAGGGTGAACCACGTAAAATATTGGTATCTTGTGTGTGCTTGATCTTTGTGTGTGTGTGATCTTTGTTTATCTTCCATCTTTCATCTACTTTACCTCAACATAAACAATATCTGCAACATTATTTCACTACTAAAGATATGAATCGTTCTAAGTATTTTCTGGAAATTGAGTTTACTAATACCAAAGGAAAAATGATACTATCTCAAAGAAAATATGCTTTAGATTTCCTCAAGGAGACAGGTCTCATAAAATACAAGCCAGATACTAGTCCTATTAAAGGACAAGTCTACAAGCATATATAAGGATGCTGGAAGATACAGACGATTAATTGAAAAGCTAATTTATTTGATAATGACACGTCTAGATAATTCTTATGCAATTGGACTTCTCAATCAATTTATACATGAACCCAAAGAGGTACATTGGCAAAGTACCATGCATGTACTTGCAAACATAAAAGACACTATAAGACAAAGGCTGATCTATAAGAATAATAACAATCTAGATGTTGAGGCTTATTCTAACACTAACCATGAAGGGAGCGAGGTGATGGTAAACCTACATTAGCTTACTGCACCTATGTTGGCCGAAATCTTGTAACATGGAGAAGTAAGAAGCAGAATGTTGTTCAATGTCGAATATAGAAACAGAATGCAAATCTATAACTCAAACAATATGTGAAATGGTCTAACTAAAATCTCTCTTGTCTGAGCTTATTTCACCGTAAGGACACCTATGCCTATATATTACGACAATCAAGCAACAATCATTATTGCAAATAATCCTAGCATTTGTGAACGTACTAAACATATTAAGGTACACAGTCACTATATACGTGATATGGTTACGAAGGGAGTTATTTGCACACCTTGTACTTAGTCGACAAAGCGATTGACAACTATCTTTACAAAAGGATCGTGTGAGAATTTTTTACTCTTTATGTAACAAACTGGATATGATTAATATCTATGCTTCAGCTTGAGAAGGAGTATTAGTGTTAAATATATGGTTATCTCTTATATAAATACATGATATATGTATATATGTGTAAAGGGTAAGCCCTATATATATGTAACACATATTGCTCAGCAATAATAATATTCATTCTCCTATTTTGTTTAACAAAGGGAAAGTTAGATCGTCTTCTTGCTAATCAACGAGAAGGTCCATGGATGTTGGGGGTAGATGGAAGGCTCAATGAGCTGAAGACTATTCTGGCGAGAATGAAGTAGTGTCCTCACTAGAAGGTTTGCAGAGAAATCGGAGCTATCGAGGGGAGTTGTCACAAGGCTTTCTTTATACAAGGATGGTTATGCTAGACTTTCCGATCTATTCTGGGGCAAAAGATCCTTCCAACTGGTTATGCAGAGTAGAAAAGATCTTTAAGTATCATAGAATGGCAGAAGAATGGACTTCGATTGTTGCTCTTCATCTAGATGATACAACCATGTAGTGGTACAGGTGGAAGTCAGAGACTCAGAGATTTTTCTAGCTGGTTATCATTTCTCAAAGCGGGTCAGTATGGTTGATCCTACGGCGGAGTTGGCCAAGCTTCGGCAAAGAGGATCTCTCAAGGATTCCAAGAGCAGTTTGAACAGGTAGCAGATCGGACAGAAGGCTTGTCACAAGCTCACCTAGTCAGTTTGTTCATCAGTGGCTTAAGGGAGGAGTAGCAACCAATGGTCTCAGCATTGGTTGCTAGGCTGTAAGAAGAAAGCTTGGATTTTGGGCAGGAGAGCATGGAGGTCTGACTTTAGGTCTCAGCATGCTCGATCTAATATAGGACAAGTAGAGTTACCAAAGAAGAAGAGAAAGGGACCAATAGAACAAGACAATTGATTAGGAGTGAAGAAAAGGAGAGGAGAGAAGGGTCTTTGTTTTACCTATGATGAAAAGTGGTCTGCAAACCATAAGGGTAAAAATAGGCACGTTTTCATGATTCATGGTGATTAGAGTCATGAAGATGTTACTGAAGATCCATTGCCTATCTATGATACTGATAAGGAAGGCATACAAATTTCAGTACAAGCAGTTGGAGGGTATTTCTGAAGATACACTAAAGGGTGAAGGGGCAGATCAATGGCTTCACCATAATAGCTCTCACGGACAGTGGGAGTACGGATAATTTCATTGATCCAAGGGTTGTTAAAGCTGCAGGACTTCTAGTTGCAGATGGGAGAGTATATAGAGTAAAGGTGGCTGATGGTAGAAGCGTATCTACAGAAGGAAGGTGCCATCAGGTCAGGGTTAAATTCAATGAACTGTCAATCCACTTAAATTTCCTGATTATGCCATTGGGTGGATATAACGTGCTAATTGGGACAAGATGGATGAAGGAATTGGGAGAAATTCTGTGGAATTTTAAGAAAAGAGAGATGAAGTTTATGTTAGATGGTAGACCAGTGTGTTTGAAAAGGGAAGGTTTGAAAGATATGGAAATGATTGGGGGAGGAAGATTGGGCAGAGAATTGAGAATTGCAAAACAAGTGGTCTTACCGCAGTTAGAAGATGTTCAGTCAGGAGATGGGTCCATCCAGACAAAGGAGGCAAGTGATGGTGAATCAAAGTGGCAGGCTGATGATGAACAAATTCAGAAGTTACTATCAGAATTTAGTGATTTGTTCAAAGAACCCACAGAATTACCTATCCAAAGGAACTGTGATCATCACATTCAGCTGAAAGATGAATTGAAAGCTATTGCAGTAAGACCCTACCCTTATCCCTATTTTTTGAAAAATGAGATTGAGAAGCAGATTAATCAATTCATGGAACATGGCTTAGTAAGAACTAGTTCCAGTGCTTTTGCTGCCCTAGTATTATTGGTGAAGAAAGCAGATGCTTCATGGAGATTTTGTGTTGATTATCGGGCACTTAATGATCAACCTATTAAGGATAAATTTCCTATACCGTTAATTGACAAGTAGATAGATGAGGGGAGAGGAGCTAAAGTGTTTTCTAAGTTAGACTTGTGGTCCGGCTATCATCAAGTAAGAATGAAGGAAGAGGATGCTCACAAAACGGCATTCCTCAAACATTTGGGGTTGTATGAGTTTCTAGTGATGCTATTTAGCTTAACAAATGCTCCAGTCAGATTTCAGTCACTCATGAACCAGGTATTTCAGAAATATCTCAGGAAATGTGTCGTTGTGTTTTTTTGATGAAATATTGATTTATAGTGAGGATTTCCAAGCTCATATGAAGCACCTCGAGGCAGTGTTTGGGTCGCTAAGAGAGAACAAGTTATGTGTTAAGTTATTTAAGTGCAGATTTGCAGTGCCATCAGTGAGGCCACGTTATTTCAGGAGAGGATGTGGCTGTTTATCCAGCAAAGATACAAGGTATGTTACAGTGGCCCGTTCCCAAAAATGTAAAGCAATTGAACGGATTTTTGGGATAAGTGGATATTATCGCAAGTTTATCAGAGATTATGGTACCATAGATAGACCAGTAACTGCCTTGCTTAAGAAATATTCCTTAAAATGGAGTGAAGAAATGAGAATGGCATATGATCAGTTAAAACACATTATGACTTCTGCTCCTGTTTTGGCTGTTAGAGGGTAGAAATGAGAAATCATTCCCTATTGATGAGGAGAGTTACATATATAAAAAAATATCTAATACATGGATATTCAATAACCCATATAACACTAAAACATCTAACATTAACTTCTTACAAAGGGAACTAAACACACCAATCCATTGGTAAAATATCAACTAACTATTAAAAGACTGAATATAGGAGATAGGAATGACTCTTCTCATCACTATATCATGTACATAGTGATAATCCACCTCAATATATTTTGTAAGTTCACGAAAAAATGGATTATTTGTAATAAATATAGTAACTTAGTTATCACAATGTATAACCATAGGAACATCCATAGAAAAACCAAACTCTATCATAGAACTCACATACCATATACTATCAGTGCAATGGAGCAAAACTTGACTTCAGTACTGAATTTAGATATAACATTCTGTTTCTTGCTTCATCAAGTAACAAAATTACCCCCAACATATATGCAATAACTTGATGTAGACTTCTTATCTCCTTCGTTTCCTGAATAACTAGAATCCGAATAGGCCTCGATTTGTAAATGACTATTCTTCCTGTAAACAAAGCCTTTCTCGGGAATACCCTTAATATAGGCCAAAACTTACAGCTCTCCCTGCCAATGAGCCATTCTAGGCACGTCCATAAACTAAACTAGTTGAGTAGTCCCACAGTATATGAAATATCTAGGCAAATAATAATCAAGTAAATCAACTTCCTAATCATATGCCTATATTGACCAACATCCTCAAGAAGCTCAACATAACTATCCCAGAAGGCAACACTCTAATCTATAAGAGTACTCTCGGATTTACAACCTATACGTCCAGTCTTTTAAAGAAGAACTAATACATACTTCCTCTGAAACAATGCCATCAGGCCTCTGACATAAGCAAACTCAATGCTTAGAAAATACCTGAACTTTCTTGGTAACAAAATTTGTCTGGAGATACTTCATAATCTCACTAATCCCTACTAAGTCACTACTTGTCAACAAGATGGCATTAACATATACTACCAAAATAACAGAACCTCCTAATGAAAACTAAATGATTTACAACACATATCTGAAAAACCACTATTTGTGACAACTTTACTGAATTTCTCATACCATGCTAGTGAACTTTGCTTAAGAATATAAATAACCTTCCTAAGTAAACACACACAGCCTTTCTCCTGAGTAATATATCCAAAAAGTTGCTCCATAAGTACATAAATCATCATAAAAGAAGACATTCTTGAAGCTAAGAAAGCTCCTATAAATGTCACTGGTGAGAATGTTTCTACATAGTCAACCCCATATATCTATGTCAAACCACAAGCAACCAAACAAACTTTGTACCTGTCAACAAACTCATTTGACTTGTGTTTGATAGTGAAGATCCATCTGCAAGTGACTATGTTAACTTTTGCAGGACAAACAATCAAGTTACAAGTACCACAAGACACCAAAACTTCCAATTTTTCATCCACAATTACCTTCCAATGAAGAATGAGAAGTACTTTTTAGTAGTTTTTAAGAATAAACTCAAAGAAAATAAAAAAGACAAAACTACAAAAAGATGGAAAAAGATGATCATAAGTAACAAAGTAGGAAATAAAATGAAGTGTGGTGGAACGATTATCGTTTCATAGTGTAATGGGAACATCAGGGTTTGAGCTAGGTGGATCCACAGACATGTTTAAGGATGACTGAGTTCAAGGTGATTGTTAACAATAACAATAAACCTACAAATGATGAGCCAAATTTTGCTCTATAATAGTAGAATTATCATCCACTAAGGTAAACTCCTTAATATGTGAAGGTAAAGACACATTTCTGAAAGAGAATCAACAAAGTCAAAGTAAAGCTTAGACTCAAAAAAGATAACATCTGCAAAAACAATGTAACATTTACTAAGAGAATGAAAACAACAATACTCTCTTTAAGTCTTAGAATATCCAACAAAAATACACTTGATAGACCAAAAAAGCTTGATGAAGAACACTTAAAGAAGCACACTAAGCTTAAAGATTAACTTGAACAAACTCAAGAGCATTATTAGTGTAAACATTTTTTAGAGTAATAGAAAATTGACTTTTTGACAACATCAAGAACTTAGACATGATCTTTAAGCCTCTGTTTGGATCAGAAAAAGTCTTGGAATAAATCTAGAATAAGAATTACTATTTCATTTGACTGTATAAATATTGAAATAAACTCAAAATAATAATTTTTATTCTGATTTACTTATTACAGAATAACTATTCCATGGGAAAGGTGAAATAAAATTATTCCGTTAAATTATTCTAAAACATGTATGCATATGGTGTGTTTATTTTTTTTAAAATATTAATACACATATAATATGATATATATATAATTTAAATTAGATATATATCTTAATAATCAAGTTAATTATTATTAATCTACATATTTTTCGCTTATTCCAACATTTATTCTATATTTATTCCACTTTACATCCAAACTAGAATATTTCTTTATACATACTTATTTACCTTAAAAAAATCACTTCCAAACTAAATAGCAATACTATCATAATATTAATACCATTTTCTACTTATTCCTACTTTTTTTAATCTACATCCAAAGAAGGACTAAGAATATAACCTAAAATGTTTTAGAGTAGTCATCAATAAACATAATGTAATAACTACAACCTAACATAGATGAAACTCCAATAGGATCTCAAATATCACAATGAACTAACTCAAACAGATTCTAACTAATAGTAAGACACAGATGCTTATAAACAATACGATAATACTTACTTGACTGACATGACTCACAAACAGAAAATCAAAATAATGCTTGTTGAAACTTACAGTGACAGTGATCAGAACGATAATGCCACAGCATAGATGACTCCTATATGAACAAAAAAGATGCTAATCCCTAAGGTATCTCGTCACGAACCTATTGGTACATGACATGTCCGTGCTTATGACCCAAATCAATCCTTTTTCTCATTAATAAAGTAGAATGAAAAGAAAAAAAGATTATAAAACAACACAATTGTTTGGTAATGATACTAATAGAAAGAAGATTCATAAGAAAATCAGATAAATAAAGAACTTTGTCAATGATGATATGAGGAGAGGCATGAACAACACTTTCCCCATATAATATGTACGAAAGTTCAGGTAAGTGAGAAAGACCGATAAAAAGATTACATATACCTAACATGTGGGAGGAGATATTCAAGTTTATAATCCAAGAACTGTCCTTATAAGCTAGTATGACACTCATACCTGATGTGAAAGTATGCGATGTTGTAGCTGAGGACTAGTTGACTTGCAATTGAAGAAAAGTTTCATAGTCAACATGAGAGAGATACTATATGAAGAGGCTGATCAATGGATGATATAGTGAAAGATATCTCTATAATGGTATGAACAGAAGATATCCACTTGTTTAGATTTATAACCAAATTTGCCATAATGCTGACAATGATATCATCCTCCCCTTATAGAACGACCACCACAACTTCAACCACGACCATGAGAAAGGGTTGCCATCGTAGACTGAACAAGAACAACAGTTAATGTAGCAGTAGATATTCACAACACAAAACCTTGGAAAAGACTGACTAGAAGGATCGAACTAACTCAACATCAAGGATCTATCCTCGAATCTATGTACTGAACTTTAGGTTGAGGCTAAATAAATAGACAACAACAGCAAACTCCTTATAATACTCTCACATCTTGAAAATATAAATCTCTAACTCATCTAAAAGTGCATGAAGACTTTTGAAGTAGTCTTATACTAAACGATCGACTTAACAAATGATGAAAATCTGCTCATAAATCTTGAAAATATTTTTCACATGATCATAAATACTCTTTGGAGTGTCCCAAATCTTCATGATTGGCTTAAATGTCATGATGCCTTTAGGAATGTTCTTCTACATGCTATTCACGAGCCAAAAAATCATTACACAATCATTAGTAAATCAATTCTCATAAGCGACATCTATGACATCGAGGGGATCATGAGTACGATGTTGAATTTTCCTATACACGCCAAGAAAGGTTTCAAATGCTTAATATTATAAAAGATAATTCTGTCCATTAAGCCTAACAAACGTACTACTCAAATTCTTCATTAAGACATCTTAAGACATGGAAGAAGAAGAAGCCATAGAACACCAAAAAAGTAGTAAACACAATCTCATCAATAGTGGAAAGCAGAAAAAAATAACACAAACAAACCAGATTTGTGGACACATTGTAACAAATCGACACAATCAACCTTTTGAACACACAATCACGATTCAAGGGCATAAGAGAGATGTGGATAGCATATATCTACACAAAACTAGAGGTAGAAAATTCTTCGACAGCCTAGATCATATTAATAACGAACACTGACGAGACTATCGAATCACCAGAGATGCCAGAAAAGATTTACGGCCGTAGAGGAGGCCCTGGGGGGCTTGACAGCGACGAAAAAGGCTTGGTGGAGCCTAACAACAATAGAAAGGGTTTTTCTCTTTTTCTCTCTATATTTTTGAAGTTTTAAAACCTTGCTTTAGTACCATGTTAAAGAGTAAATATAAGAAATCATTCCCTGTTGATGATGAAAGTTACATATATATATAGAGAAGTATCCAATAGATGGATATCCAATAACCCATATAACACTAAAACATCTACCACTGCCATTTCATTATTTTAATCTGCCATTTAGTGTAGAGTGTGATGCTTCTAATTGTAGTGTTGGAGCTGTGCTAACGCAGAATGGCAGACCTTTAGCTTTCATTAGCCAAGCTCTACAAGGAAGTTGAGCTGGTCAACATATGAAAGAGATGTTTGCAATTCTCTTAGCAATTAAGAAATGGAGGCACTGTCTATTGGGAAGTCAATTTGTGATCAGAAATGATCAGAGGAGTCTTAAATGTTAGAACAATGAATTCACACTCCTGAGCAGCAGAAATGGGTTAGTAAGGTGTTGGGTTTTGATTACAGACTAGAACACAAACCGGGAGTGTCCAACAAAGCTGCTGATGCCTTGTCTCAACAAATGACTGACGTGGAGGGTGAGATTTCAGTTAATATGGCTGTATCCAGTCCAATTCCATTGTGGATGGAGCAGTTTAAGGATTCCTATCAGCAGGAAGAAGATTTGTGGTCCTTACTGCAGGGGCGGAATCAACAGGAACTCGATAGAGCAGTATATTCTTGTCATGATGGAATTATTTTCTACAAGGGAAGAATGGTCATGGGAATTTAGGATGAATTCTCCTTTGAGGAAGCTACTGTTACAGGAGTTGCATAGTTCTTGGTCAGGTGGCCACTCAGGTTAGGAAAAATCTTTGCAGAGAATGAGAAGTTTTTGTTATTGGACGAGGATGAGGAAGGATCTAAAGAATTTCATTAAAGAATGTGATTTGTGTCAGCATGTGAAGTCACAAAACACATCTCCAGCAGGTCTTCTGCAACCTTTGACTATCCCTCATCAAGCTTGGTCTGAAATTGCTATGGAATTTGTGGATGCATTACCTAAGTCTCTTGGGAAATCTACAGTTTTTGTGGTAATAGATCAGTTGACCAAATTTGCTTATTTCATGGATCTATCTCAACCATATTCAGCTTAGAGTGTAGCTTAGACATTTATTGACAATGTCTTTATTAGATGATTAGATGGGTTATATGGATATCCATGTAAGAGGATCACCCTTAAACATGTGTGTGCCCTAGGTGTGTCATTTAGTGGTTGGATACGTGCTGTCTAGCAAGTATTCTGCAGTTTCTCAGTCAAAATCAGACAGTCTCTACCTGTTTCAGTGGGTTTTTTGGCAAATCAGAATTGTTTGTTTTTGATTATGGCCTCCTCACGTGATGCTAGGATAACAGGTCTCTCTCCCACTTCGGTAAAGTTAAATGGGAAGAATTACTTACTGTGGTCTTGAGCCTTTGAGACATTTTTGAAAGCATATAAGAAGATTCGACATATTACACATCCTCCACTAGATGTGAAAAATACTTCTTATGAGGACTAGTTGGTAGATGATTGTGCAATGATTTCTTGATTGATTGACAGAATGGACGAGAGGGCCTCCCATAGGATGATGCTTCTCAAGCCAGCCAAGAAGAACTAAGACACCTTGCATAGTACATATGGTAATGAGAAAAACATTACTAGAGTTTTTGAATTCTACAATATTCTTCGAGAGCTACTTGACGAGTTAGAGGTATTTCACTACAAGGATGAGAGAGTACAAGGATAGAGTTGGCAATTGTGATCTTTCTAGTTGGACTCAACCTAGTCTCTCATATTTATGGACAGATCCTCAAGGCCGAGACAATTCCTACACTTCAACCTACTTTTTCACGTACCTTGAGGATTTCACTTGTTACACCAACTACAGTCCCAAATCATTCGACTATGGTCTCCTCAACCAGAGTCATGGTAAAGGTCGTGGTCATAGTAGATCCTTTAAAGGAGGCTAGGACACCCATTCTACTAATAGAACCCGTTGATGTGATATTTGTCAGAGGACAAACCATACTACTAATAAATATTAGGACAAATATGATAGACCTCCTTTGACTCAGTATGCTTCTTCCAAGACAGAATTTCCTAGTCCCACTATAGACAGTAACTATCTCTCAGGCCAATTATGATAAATTTCTTTGGTTGCAAGTTAAATCAGTTTATTACTATTGCCTCCCATGCTACCACTTCAAGTATTACTGCTCTCTTAGCTTCCAAAGACAGTTCCTAGATAATAGACTCTAAAGTCTCCTCACACATGTCATGTACTCAAGACCTTCCCACATTACTATTGCTATTGTCGATGGTCATAGTTGTCCAATGTTTGGCAATAAGGTTGCTCAAGCTTCCTTTAAGATTCAACTTGACATCCCGTACGTACCTGACTGTCAATTTATTATCCATTAATGCTATAACCAAATAATTACATTGTTTTGTGACTTTTTTCCCTTTCCATTGTACCTTTCAGGATCTACAAATGGAAAGAAGGATTAGTTTAAACTGTGAACGTGGACACAGGGTGTACCTACTAGGTTGCGATGAGATACCTCATGGACTTGCTTTTGTTGCTTTATCTGTTGAATCAGCTCTTTTGTGACATTGTCGCCTATATCATCCATTTCATTAGAAACTTTAGCAGACTCTTCCGTGAATTTGAGTTCAGTCTTTTAATTATGAATCATGTCAGTTAAGTAAGCATCATCGCACTACCTACAAGCCTTGTTCACTTTCTACGAGTTAGAATTAATTTGAATTGATTCATTGTGATATTTAGGACATAATCGTGTTTCGACTACTCTTAGATGATTATTCTAAGGTGTCTTGAGTCTATCTTCTTAAAGATAGACTATATATCTTTGATGTATAGATAATAATAAATCAATTGTTGTATAGATAATAATGCCCTGAAATTTGTTAGAAATGATCTTCAAAGTTATTATGCATCTTTGGATATTCTTCATCAAACCTCTTATATGCACACATCCCAACAAGATTGTGTAGATGAGCAGAAACATCAGCACATTATGGATGTGGCCCGTACCATTATATTGCATATGCGAGTGCCAAAATATTTGTAGCCTAATACTGTTTTGATTGTTGTATACTTTATTAATAGAATGTCTTCTACTCCACTTAAAGGAGGTACCTCTCATTCGTCTTTGTTTGGATAAAGGGTTATTTTCTCTATCTCTTGGAATATTTGGTTGTGTTGTCTTTATACAAGATCTTACTCTAGGCATTTACAAGTTAGCTCTCAGATCACTCAAGTGTATTTTTGTTGGTTACTCTAAGATTCAAAAGAGTTACAAGTGTTATCATGCTTCTACACATCGATATTTTGTCTATTGACAGTACTTTTGTGGAGTCCAACCCTTATTCTGAGTCCACCGAGTCTTCTTCAAGTGACATTCCTCTCACACCACCTACGTGTTCCTAGCACTCAAAGTGATGGTACATCTGTGAAGAAACATTTGCATCATTCATTGCTGGTTTATCATCATTGTCAGCAGCCACCTCGAATTGAGCCAAGTTCGACCTCTGCATTTATAGATCTACCACTCTTGGATCCTTACCATCTTATAACCCTTTAGAAAGATACATGTTCCACTACTACTCATCCTATTTCTACATTTGTTTCTTCCTAATTTGCTTTATCCATCTTTACATAAATGGTTCCTTGGAACTATCAAGACACACTCCTCCCTCCACACTAAAAGGCAGCAATGGATACTGAAGTGCAAGCATTGGTATCCTATGGTACATTAGACCCAGCTGCTCGTCTTGAAAGAACAAGTGTAGTTGGTTACAAGTGGATATTCACTATTTAGTACAAGCCAAATGGATCGGTAGAACGACACAAGGCTCGTCTGGTGGCTCGAGACTTCACATAAACGTATGGAATTGATTATACTGAGACATTCTCGCATGTAGCCCGACTCAACTCCATACAAGCGCCTCTTTCCATTGCTATCAATCAATCACGACAATTATGTCAACTTCATGTAAAAAATACCTTTCTGTACAATGATTTCGCAAAATAGATATTTATAGAGCAATCCCCAATATATGTTGCTCAGTGGGATGATTGTGTGTGCCTTCTCAGAAAGGTTTTGTATGATTAAAAGTAAAGTCTACGTTCGTGATTTCAAAAGTTTACAGTTGTGATGGGCCAAGGCTTTGTGAGATGTGTTGTACATCACTCAATGTTTATCAAAAAAAGCATAAGTGATTATGTGTTTCTTACTATTTATGTGAATAATATTCTCCTAACAAGTAGCAACACCACAGGCATTAGTGAGACCAACAATATCAGTCACGACACCTTGCCACAAAAGATATGGGGGCACCTAGGTATTTCTTCAGCATAAAGTTTACTTACGCCAAGGACAAGATGGTGCCAACCCATAGGAAGAATGTGCTTAGCATTCTACAGGAGACTAGCATTCTACGATGCAAATCAAAAAATACTTCCATTGATTAGTCCTAGTTTTTGAGATAATTCGTCAAAGATGTTTAAAGATGTTGGCAGATATAGACAGTTTGATTGAGAGATTGATCTATTTGACTATTACTCATCCAAACATATCATATGTAGTGAGTTTTTCAGTCAATCTAAGATAATACATTGGCAAGGTACTCTTTGTGTTCTTGCCTACGATTAGAGCAATCCCAATCGAAGATTGATCTACAAGAGACATGGCCATTTACATATTAAAGTACTCTAGTTATGTAGGCAACAAGAAAGATTGTAAATCTACTTTAGGTTAAATCTACTTTAGGTTATTGTACTTATATAAGTGACAACCTAGTCACATAAATGAGCAAGAAACAAAATGTGATGTCTAAATCGAGTGTAAAGGCGGAGTATAAATCCATGATTCAGACAACATGTGATATGATGTGACATAAGTCCTTGTTGACAGAGATTAATTTCCTAGTAAAAGTACCTATGCCCATGTATTATAATATTCAGACCACGATATTAATTGTTAACAATCCAATCTTTCGTGAGTACACTAAGCACATAAAGGTAAATTATCATTATATATGGGACATAGTGTTGATCGGAATAATTAAGACTCCATATATTCAATCTTTAAAACAATCGATCGACATATTTACAAAAGGGATGAGTATTGGAATGTTTGAGTCTTTATGTAACAAGCTGGATATAATTAATATATATGCTCCAGTTTGAGCGAGTATTAAATGATTACATGGATTATATGGATATCCGTGTAAGGAGCTCACCCCTATTACCGTATATATGTGTAATCACTCTAGCAATGAAAATCAATTCTCTTCTCTCATAATCAACGATCTTCAAAATTCATGGTATGCCTTTGGGAATAGACAATGATAGAGATCCAATTTTCACAAGCCATTTCCAGAGAGAGTTATTTGCCTTGCAAGGAACTAATCTTCGAATGAGTTCGACGTATCATGCACAGACAGATGGGCAGTCAAAAGTTCTCAACAGTTGCTTAGAACAGTATCTTTGGAGCTTTTGCATCTCTTCTCCAAAGGAATGGGTTAAGTGTTTACCTTCGGCACAGTGATGTCACAACACATCTATCCATTCAGCTATTCATATAACACCTATTGAGGCAGTGTTCGGATATCCTCCTTAACTGCTAGCCTATGTTCCTGGTACTACTTGTGTTCAGGCAGTGGATGAGATTCTTAGAGATCAGGAGGAAATTCTGAACTCATTGAAGTCATGTTTACTCAGAGCTCAACAACGGATGAAACAACTAGCAAACCTCCATCGCTCTGATAGGGAATTTACTGTTCATCAGTGGGTCTTACCATGTCTGCAGCCTGATTGACAACAATCAGTGGAGTTCATGGCTAATAGGAAGATTGCTCATAAATTTTATGGTCCATTCAAAATTGGGAAAGTGGTTTATAGATTGCAGCTTCCAGTGGATGCGAGAATACACAATGTATTCCATGTTTCTCAGTTGAAACCTTACTATGGTGAGGTTCGACATGAAGATTGGGTTCCCTTGTGTGCTGCAGTGGGGAGAAGCACCACTGTGCGACCTGTGATCATTGGTTGGAGGATGGTGAAGAGGAACAACCAGGTGGAGGCTGAGGTTCTTTTACAATGGGATCCAGGTTGTCCTGATGAAGCTACATGGATGCCATATTACCAGTTCGTTGAGGAATTTCCTGAAGAGTGGAGCCTTGCAGTCAAGGTTGTTGTCAAGGCGGAAGGAATTTGATACAGGAGAAGATCTGACAGCACGGATGGAACTTGGAAGTTATAATCAACAGCTGTGGTGTGAATGTAGATCTGAAGAAGTGGCAGCTGGAGCTAAGCTAGTGAGTGGAGTAACGGTCATAACAGAAGGTTGTTAGGAACTAGTTTTAGCATTAGTTAGCAGAGAAGCAAGGGATGAGATCTTCACATGTGTCTTTATTGTAATGGCTGGATCTTTGATAAGGGACTTAGTTGAATAATCACAAGATTCATTTGGTCTTAATCCCAGGAATGTGTGCATGTGTTCTGGTGTGTGTGCTGTGCGTTCGAGTGGGGTACTTCATCGGAGCCTCACCAGAGCACCATAGCTCCGTGGTAGAAGGAGTGGGCTCTAGCCTCTCGAGATCAAGCTCGTATAATTGTATAAATGTATCATTTTATATTTATATGCAAATCTAAAGTTCCAAAATTATTCAAAAGCACAAAAAACAGATGAAAAGGAGAAACAGAGCACTTACTCATTTTTCTCTAATGAGAAAGCTTCTCTCCTAATACAAGACCAGTCCTTAGCTTCAGCATTGTTATTTTTCAGCGATTCAATGACTGCTAGTGCAGCTTCTTTCAAAAAATATTGCAATTCTGGAAACCTCCAAATCAAGTAATTCCTTTCCACGTATATATTGATGAGATGTTCCAAGGAAGGGCTACCTGCCTGAGCAGATCCAAAAAATGGATGTTTGAGTATTTGTGTCCATGCTGAATCTTTCAGAGGTGCCCTGTCAACTAACTTCTTGAGAACCAACGGGTGAAGCATTAAAGCTTGTTTCATGAGATCACTTGATGAGGCCTTCTCTGTTTGTGCAGAGATTTCTTCCGTTGCAGTTTCATGCTCAAGATAGAATCGGCAAACAGCTAGAGAAAATGAAAAGTTTGGGAACAACCACATAGAATTATCACTTCTAAATTCCTCTGAGAACTGCTCCAACCAAGCGTATTCTTGTGCCCTCAGGGAAAAGTAATCTATGCAAAATAATGCTCCAACCGGATCATCAGAATCAAGTGATAACAATAGTTTGCAAACTTCTAAAGCTGAACGATGACACCCACGCCTGTCCATGTTTTTCATGTGACTAAAAAGGGCAGAGAAAAATGGCTTATTTGTAGCGTGATTGTACTTCATTTGGCAATTACCCTGCATGGGGCTAAACAGAGGATGCCAAGCACATTCCAACGCAAATAAACACTTCCCAATGGCATCAGAAGAAGACTCGTGTTCTCCAGAAAATTTGAACACATCTGCAAATGTCAGAAGTGCTTCAATATGGTAGGGCTGGTGTCCCAAGATATTTCCAATTGCATTGAGATCATGGGTAGCCTTGGCAGCTTCAAATGCCTCTTGTACATAATTGTATGATTGGGAATACATATACCTGGATGAAATAGTATATATCAACTTATCAGAAAAAGAATACATGTATGGATGACATGTGCAATATCATGAGAAGTAAGGATGAATAACTTAAAATATAATATTGGAAATTCAGCTAAACATTTGATTCAAGTTTTGAAGGCTTTTTTTTTATTGTCTTGCAGAATTGTTGCCTACAAGGGAACTTTAAACATTTAAGCTGCTCATAACTTTTTTTCCCTGATGGGTTTGTCAAGTTTCATATCCATCATACAAGGAGGAAAACTTCTTGGTTCACCTGCTTTCTCTTCCCCCTTAACTAAAACAAATTTGCACAGACATGGGGAGGTAGTATTAAAAGAATGTTTCCTTTAAATTTTGCATAGGGACAAATATTAGTAACTAGTATCTGTTTTGAGTAGAACATCCACAGCTTTTCTATTGGTGTAGTATCAGAAAAAGACGTGTTATCAATACATTTATCTTCCTTAACCTAAAATTTATGTGTTTTATATTTGGCAGGTGATCATCAACAAATCGCAGAATGCAACCTGAATTATGCATATAATGGTCCATGTGGTGCCCAACAGGGCAGCAAGGTCTTTGACTGTGTTTATACTTCCAATATTTGGTCATGACAAAGAAAACCTAAAGGGGAAATTTTATTGTTGTTCAGTGAGCTGGAAGAGATAGAAAAAGGGACCCCAGTATTTATTATACAGGAAGAATCAACTTAGGCAGAGCTGAGAGGACGCTGTAAAAGAATTCAACTTCCCAAGTAACCCCACCTTGTAGTGTTAAGGCATTAGTGTTGTAGTTTCATTGGAATTATGGGCCCATGCTAAAATCATTTGCGAACCAGTTTCAATATGGAAAGACTAGATTTAGTTTTTATTTACCATGTCTATTACCAGTTAATGTAATCATTGGCAGAACACAGCAAAGAACTTTGACAGATTGAAGCATAACGTAAGAGTAACTGGTTCCCAAAGTGATTAAACAGTATTTGTTATCCATCAAACCATCCATGGAATATTTTGGATGACAATTTATGTTGCCTCTGCCCAATGAGCAGACCAAAATCAAGCAACGATTAATGTTGTCTTTTCTCAGTAAGAGTGAAAAAATATAATGATGAAAATAAGAGTGATCCCACCAAACCTAGGGTCCATTTGGTAACAATTATTGAGGTCAGCTTTTGAAAAAAAAAGTGCTTATTCCTAAAAAGCACAACTAAACACCCATTTTTACGCTAGAATACACCAGCTTCTAGTTTATATGTTAAAGCTTTCAAAAATGCTGATTTCAAAAGGCTGTAGGACTAGCTTTTTAAAAATGCTACTTAAGGGAATAATCTGTTTTCCCATAAGTGTTATCAAATGCTACCTTAATAAAAGGAAATAGTGCACTTATAACATTTACTACAATTCATGCTACACCTCTCTTTGGCTATTTAATCATGAAAATAATATTTATTCCTGAAACTAAGTGGTGTTCTTCCTTGTTCTTCCAAAACAGTTCTATGATTTAATGGAATTTGAGGGTTACTCAAAGACATAATATCCTTCTCCCATGTACTTGCTAAATGATTTTGAAAGACTTAATATAGACAAAGACCTATTGGAACAACTTAACAAGATGTTGCTGTCGGAATTGATAGTCAATCATATTAATTTGCCAATTTTTTGCCTTGAAATAAACAAATTTCTATGAGATAGCCTTTATGCTTACGATATAATGATTCCAATTAAGTTTTTTTTTTTTGAGCAGCACATTCCGATTAAGTTGTAACATAGAGACCTTTGACATCAAGATAGCATCAGAATAAAAGATGATGCAAGAAGCTATAAGCTAGTAATATCACAAGGACCCATCAAATGTAGATCAGAATACAAAATATGCTGACTGGCTGTTCCTTACCTAAAGTAATGGATTCCACCCTTCGTTTCTAGTAGCTCCATGGAAACGGATCCATCCCACCGAGGCCAGTGACCAGATGGAGAGACGAGAATCGTCTTTCTTGGATTGTAGGCAGTGCGCCTTCCACCAACCATCTGCCTAGAGCTACCAACACTCTGCTTGTTCTCAAAAGAGTTGACAACTTTAGAGCCGAATATCCTCCGCAGCTCATTCTCAGCTTTCAAGTGCTTGGGATCCACAGTCAGAACAAATGATGATCCTTGTTGCATAGATTTTAGTCGACTATCATCACTGGTGGACTTGGAGCCACTGCGTCCATCTTGCTTATCAGACACCCTAGTGCTAATAGACAAATCTTCCAAAATCAAATTGATCGACTTCTCGTCTTTCTTTTTCATGGAAGCCTCATTTTCCTTGGGTTTCTTCTTCTTCTTCTTCTTCTTCTTGGACTTATTGCTAGAAAACGGCATCCCATCCGAAGATGAATTCTTAACAGGAAGTGGCTCTCGCTCCCCAGCTTCCTCCACCAAAACATCGTAGTCAGCATCATCCACTTGCTGTCCATCCTCCTGCCATATAAAGCCAAAAACTGAAGGAAAATTAGATATCATAATATCCCTACAACGGTTCCAACTTCAAAGACCAAAACATACTTTAACTAAGGTAGCGTTTGGTAACGATTACTGCAAACTGATTTTTTTCAAAAAGCTGTCTCCCATAGTTTTTCATTTTCAGCGTTTTTGATGAGTTTTACACATGAGAAATAAGCTGACGTTTTTAAATAAGCTAGCTTTTTTTTATGTGTTTGGTTCAACATTTTATTGACAAATGATTATTTCCAATAAGCTGTGGAAAATAATCGTTATCAATAGCTACCTAAGACGAACAAAAGATATTTCTAAGCACGAAAAATCAGAACCAGAACGAGAACCATCCGATCTTCACTAAAACAACTAATAACTATTCTACGAGCAGGAGAGGATATGAAACCCTAATTTGGGAGGCGGACCTGGTCCTCGTCGAGGAGATCGAAGGGGTTCCGGGACGGGGCGGCGGAGGCAGACTCCTCGTCATCGTCGGGCTCGACACGATCGGTTTCGAGAATCGAAGAGGAGGAATAAGGGGATAATTTCTGCTGCTGCTGCTGTTGCTGTTCCTGCTCCTCCAGGACTTTCCTGAGCAATCGGGCGGACATGGCTGCGGTGGAACCTCTCCGCCCTCTCGCCGGTTTTTCCTTCTTCCCTACCGAAGCAAAGCTCGCAACAGACCTTCTCTCCTTAAAAATAAAAAGGACATCACTGGATTTTATCCTTTGCGAGATCGTAGATACTGCGTGTCATAGGGTGTGTCTTTTATCTGGTAACCTAATAAAAATGTCATGACCATTATTCATTTATTCTATTGGGGCCAAGCATACTCTCATTCCTTAGTGTTATAAAAAAAAAACAAAACCATGAGTAGACAGGAAAATCAAACCAGTTGATCCAAGATTATTTGGTTCGATCCAAGAAACGACCTGACAGACAGACTAGGTCAGATCAGGTCAGGTCAGGCCAGACTCATGGTGGACCTCAGGCTAAGTCCGACTCAAAGACACGGTCCAACTAACAGGGCCAATCGGACCTGTCAGGATCTAGGTTGGCTTGAAATTAAAAAAAATGAAAAAAAAAGTTCCAATAGATGAATATTCCATTTAATGAAACGTTGGGGCCTCCTTTATTTTTTTTTCACTCGGAAAATCCTTTCTTTTTAATCTATAAATACATCTCTATTTATTTATTTTTTCTCACAACTCAATCTTCTCATTTCAACTCCTATTCTTTACTATTCTATCTCAATTTCACCTCTCTACTTAAAACTTAAGTGAAGATTTCAAGTTTTACTATTTGACTTTGGACTTCGCTGCGTCTGTTACTCTCCATCAGCCTCCAACATCAAATTTTCTCTACTTCTAATCCCTCCAAATTCTTTACTTCTAATACCTTCATTTTTGGATTTTTTGGTTTTGTAGGATAAGGATTTTTTATTTTATAATCAGTTTTTTTATATTAAAATAGAAAATATTGATAGCCATGATATCCTTACCTAGGATTCAGACCAACCTCAAAACACCCCAACACAATCCACAACCTTTAAGAAACCTAGGAAACAAAGTTCTTGGTTTGGGAGCATGTAACTGTCATGTCCCAAATTTTCCACGATAATTTAAAAAAATTTAAACTACGGAAAAATTAAAGTCAAACAGAAGATATTAAACTTCTAGGAACTTGTGTGTACGGCTAGGAGACTCCGATCTATATGCACTACATTAAACCAACCGTATGTTTGCACCTGCAAACCAAAACCACAAGAAAGACGCATAAGTGACAGGAGTCACCCAATATACATCCCAAGAAAACCGCGGAAAACAAAACTATAATTAATTTTTCCTTTAAATTCATTTTACAAAACCATTCCCTCAAAATTTCACAAACTAGACCCACACCAACCAAAACTACAACCGGGCACTACTAGTTCAAAACCACAAACAAAGGCCATCAATGACCAAAACCACATATAGTGAGTCGGGAAGTCCGACGCTAGGCAACCAAACTCTGACTACAAGCAGTCTACCAAGGAGCGACCATGGCGTTCTGCATTGCCACGATGAAGCTACCCTGTGCAGGAGCGATCACCGTCCCCCGATTCTCCCTACCTAGAGAACCCTCACAAAGCCAACCCTCCCTGGGAAGGCTGTCCAGTCTCTCAGTACGCTATCAGCTACGCATAAGTGACAAGAGTCACCCAGTATGCATCCTGAGAAAACTGCGGAAAACAAAACTATAATTAATTTATCCTTTAAATTCATTTTACAAAACCATTCCCTCAAAATTTCACAAACCAGACCCACACCAACCAAAACCACAACCGGACACTACTAGTCCAAAACCACAAGCAAAGGCCTTCAATAGCCAAAACCACACATAGTGAGTCGGGAAGCCCGACACCAGGCAACCAAACTCTGACCACAGGCAATCCACCAAGGAGCGACCATGGCGTTTTGCATTGCCACGATGAAGCTAACCTGTGTAGGAGCGATCACCGTCTCCCAATTCTCTCTACCTCAAGAACCCTCACAAAGCCAACCCTCCCTGGGAAGGCTGTCCAGTCTCTCAGTACGCTATCAGCTACAGGGCACGTGTCTCACCCGCACTTGTCACCATAAAGTCTGCCTTCTCACGACGTCCTCCACACACGGTGCTCAGGAGGGAGTGTCATACTTCCATATCCGACGACACCCGAGCCTCAGTGCTCACAGCAACAACAGGAGTATCATATCTCCCTGTCATGCCACAAGACACCTCAACCCACGGACCACAACCCTAGCCTCGAGACGACAGTCAAGGAGTCTCATACCTCCAGAACCAAACATTCTTCAACCACAGGTATCTCGTCTCTCGACCTCGACCAAGGTGTTGCGCCTGACCACCGGAGAATGTCGTCACATTCCCTAGTCCCGACGACACGGTCCCACACTATCTCAGCCCTCACACAGAAAACCAGAAAAACCAATTTCCAAAATAGGCCAACTATCTCTTTGAAATCCACTTTCCAAAACCATTTTATATCTTTGGAAACTCACTTAAAATATCGACAAAATGACACATCAGGTGTCCTAGGAGACCACCACTGACGGCCCACAATCCCATCTTACAGGGATAATATAGACCAATCCAGAAAACCACTTCATTAAAATACATTTCCAAAAAATCCCGGGAAAAAACCCTTAAAAATGCTCTGCAGACTCGCACATGTGGAGCGCACGTCTAGCCAGTGCCCTTGGCACATCCGTTTGAACACCAGCAAAGCCTAGATAGAGGCTAGAGCTGTTGCTGAACCCGCACATATGGCCTGCGCAATCAGCCTGTGTTCCTAGTTTTCTGTCAGAATTCAAACGACCTGCAACAGGGCACCTAAAAAAACACCCAAGGTGGGAGCTTCGATTAGACCCTCCAAACAACCACCAAAAATCTCAAATAAAACATAAGATGTAGATCCTTGAGTCTACTCCAAAACTTAATAAACAAAACTGAAATCCATTCACCATGCATTAAGCTATAAAATTGCAAAGGTATAAGGGTCAAAATGACCCAAATCTCAACCACTGGCATAAATATCTATAAAAACTACAATAAATTCCTAAAAATCTAAAACATTAAATTTAAACTAGATTACATGCATTCTAGGCATTTCTACCATTTTACATGATTTCTACACATTAAATTGGGGATACGTACCTGAAACGATCATCGGCCACCCAACGCACCCTCTGGTCAGCCACCGACCTCCACCGGTGACCACAACCCTTGTTAAGGCTTCCCCAACCTTAGAGACACGCCACCAAAGCTCCACACGCCGCCACGAGCCGTCGCACACCACCGCCTCCTGTTCTCCCACTCTCAGGCTCTCTCTTTGTCGGTGCACGAAATAAGGGAAGCCAGGGAGGAAAGGATGGGGATAACGGGTGAGGAAGGAAGGGGTGGGGAAGGAAGAAGAGTGAGGAGGAAGCGAAAGGAAGGGAAGAAGAAATGTGCACCCGAGGAAGAGGAGAAAAAGGAAGAAGAAGAAGAAGACAACGACGAGCAATAGAAGAATGCGGTGCAAGCGGCTTATAAAACTTGCGCGCGCAGTAGTTAGGAGTACTCACCTACACTTCTTAGTCACCAGCACACCGACCACTTTGCCCAACCACCAACCACAACAACCAGTCCATGAACGAAGGCCCCACACGCACAGTGCCACAATGCATAGTGCCAACCACGTACAGGGACACACTATAGAAGCCAGCCTACGAGACCCAAGCCCAAAAGTCCAAATCTACACAACAGGCCTTGGAACAGTAACACCCGTCTAAGAATGAATTCATTAAAATGTAAATAATTACAAAATGAATTTACAGGTATTACAATAACTATAGACCCTATAGATGAAAATAGGTGTTATTGTAATTATTGTAGTACAACATAAACATGTCCTAGAGTAGGATGTGTAGGTCACATAGTTAGGTATTTACAAAAATGTATAGCTAAACATAATAAAGATGAAAACATTACTTTAAGACAAGTTAAATTACACGTAGGTTCTAATAATGGTATAGTAAACTGGAAATATAATACAAAAGAAGTTATAGAAGGAATAACAAAATTTATAGTACAAAACGAACAACCTTTTTTTTTTTAAAATAAAAAATTTGAATCATGTGTATAAAATTATTTGAATCAACAATTTAAAAGTTTTTCCAGAAATACAACAAGAAATATAATTTATAAAACATTTTAAAAAGATAAAAAAGATTTAATTGAAATATTTTTTTGTTTATTATGTAAAATATCATTAACTGGTGATGTTTGGACTAGTCCAAGTAATTTTCCATACTTATGTTTAACTACACATTGGATAGAAATAGAATGGAACTTACAAAAAAGATTAATTGCTTTTAAAATATTTGATCATCCACATACTAGTAAAGCTATATCAAATATGATAGAAGATATTGTTAAAGAATATAACATTTTTCTTAAACTAAATACAATATCATTTGATAGTGTTTCTAAGAGATGATAGAAGATATTGCTAAAGATATAAAATAGTTTTGAAAATGGTTTCAAGAGATGGTTGGCCCGTTTTGGAAAATGGTTTTCCTAGTTTTCTATGTGCAAGGTGAAACACTGTGGGATTGTGTCGTTGGGACCAAGGAATGTGACGATATTCTTGGGTGGTCAGGCGCATCTCCCTAGTTGAGGTCAGAGGCTGAGATACCTGAGGCTGAGGAACGTCTAGTGTTGGAGGTATGAGACTCCTAGACTGTCGTCTCAAGGCTAGGGTTGTTATCTGTAGGTTGAGATCCGCGAATTAAGGTGTCTTATGACATGACGGGGAGGTATGATACTCCTGTTGTCGCTGTGAGCACTGAGGCTCGGGTATCGTCAGGTGTGGAGGTATGACACTCCTTCTTGAGCACCGTGTGGAGGACGCCGTAAAGTGGTGTACCCTGTGGTAGCCAGTGTAGGTGGGACACATGCCCCGTAGCTGGTAGCCTCCTAAGAGGCAGGACTGCCTTCTCATGGAGGGGTTGACTTTATTATAAGGGTTCTCTAAATAGGGAGAATCACGGGATGACGCACTCCTGCACAGGGTGGCATGTTGTGGCAGTGTAGTGCACTTCGGTGGCTACTTGAGGCCAGAGTTGGTTGCCCAGCGCCAAGCTCCTCGACTCACTGTGTGGTTTTGGCCATTGAGGGCCTTGCTTTTAATTTTGGGCTAGTAGGACCCCGTTTGTTGTTTTAGCCGATGTAGGCCTAATTAGTGGGATTTCAATGAAATGATTTGCGATACGAATTTAAAAGAAAATGAATTATAGTTTTATTTTTTACTGTTTTCGTGGGATGCATGCTGGGTGACTTTTGTCGCTCACACTTTCCTCGTGTTTTTGAGTTGTAGGTGCAGGCATGCATTGGGTTTAGCTTAGTGCATATAGTTTGGAATCTCGTAGCCGCACACACAGGTTCCTCGTAGTTGATATTTTCTGTTTATCTTTTAATTTACTGTAATTTAATTTGTTTTAAATTATTATAAAAATTCGAGGCATGACTGATCAAGTATCAAAGCTCTAGGTTCACTAGGCTAGTGCTAGCCTAGGGTGTCTGGTCTAGAGACTCTATAAGTTTTACACACATGGTAGAGTCTGTACCTGGTTCTCTTCATGGTTTCTGTCTGTGGTGCAGGTGTTTTGCCTTTCTCCTTGCAGGATCCTCCTCGTGGTTGTAAGGGCAATGCCCCTATCGAGGAAACCGAGTCCCAAGAGGACGTAGGCGGATGGCAGACGATTCGTGCGGAAATGAAGAGCTTGGCACACAGGATCTCTCATGCTTTCAGCAAGAGTAGTGCCAGTGAGCTGTCAGGTGACCCGTGGCTAAGCCAGTTCACGAAGCTTCGTCCGCCGTCGTTCAAGGGCAAGGTTGGTGTTGAGGAGAGCGACGCCTGACTAGAGAAGGTGGTGAAGATGCTTGTAACACCCTGATCCCAAGCACGCTACCAAAACACAGTATCAAGCATAATTACACTAATTACAGAAACATTAAATAACTGTAACTAAGGCTCACCTTCAGGATCACAATGCACGACTAGAAACTCCAACTCTGGCACGTGAACTCGGCTGCACGCGGTCTGCACCTGAAAACCAAATAAGCACGTGTGAGTGACATTTAAGTCATCCAGTACGCGTCCCAAACATACAAACCACAAAATCTCGGCAAAACCGTAAAAACTCATTTCTTTAATTTTTTTCAAAACTTGATTTTCTTTTTTTTGAAAATCCTCTTTTCTTTTATCGGAAATCATTTGGGAATTAAATCCCAAATCCATGCTCTTTTCAAAAGCCATGTTTCTTTTCTTTTCTCAAAAACATTTAGAAATTGATTCCAAAACCATCTTTTCTTTCAAAACCACACCGTTGCATTTTCTTTTAAAACCTTTGGAATTCATTTTTCAAAAGCATATCTTTTTCAATATTTGGGATTCCTTCCCTAAAGTCACATTTTCAAATTCGCATTTCTAGCGAGATCTAGCCTAAAACACAGTGCCTCATGGGCTTAAAACCAAATCATGAATACAGGTTAACAACTGGTAAAAACACCATCACCATTTTATTTTAGTATTTTAAGACTAGTTCATAAATCCAATCCTGAACAAACCACATTTCTTTTTCTTTATTCATTTCTACTTTTCTTTACTGTTGTTACCTTGATCAGGGGTAACCACGCTTACAAGCAGTAGGTGAGGACATCCTTCCCCTACCTTCCTGCAATGCCGCAATGAAATCCCCCGTGCGGGATGTCACCGCCCCGGCCAACCGGCCTCAATTCATTTCTCATATGTGCACAGAGATACGTCTCTGTCTGACGCCCCATCGGTGACACGAACAACTAGGTCCAATGACCCAAACTCAGCCTACATCGTCGGTAACCCGAACAATTAGGCTCAAAAACCTAGGCTCAACCTACACTGTCACGAGCTCGGTGATCCGAACAACTAGGTACAATGAGCCAGGCTTAGTCGACATCGTCGGTGTCCCGAACAACTAGGTATAAAAACCCAGGCTCAGCCTACATCGTCTAAAGCTCGGCAACCACATTATTAGTGTTCCATTTCAAACTATTTAAACTTTCTTTTCAAACCATTTTCCATTTCATTCTTTTCGTTGCAGGACTCTATCTCCTTCCAACACTTGACCCTCCACTAGGGTCCCAACTCAAGCATGAAAATCATGCTTAAAATTGTAAATTGGGTCTCATGCCCAAAATCACACAAAATCATCCTTTTCATTCATTTCTGGGATTAAAACCCAAAATCACGCCCAAATATATTTATTTGAGTTCCACATTCCTCCATGTCGTTACACAAGGGAAACATCATTAACACATACCCAACATACCATTAAAACCATTTATCATTCATTTAAATCCACATTTAAGCATACCAGGTTCAGGGCAAAAACGGCAGACCGAATCTCCAGTTCGGCATACCGAAATTCCCTATTTCGGTATACCGAACATTTCCAGTATACTGAAACCCCTATTTCGGTCGACCGAAGGATTTCAATCTATCGAAACCTGGGATCTGGCCTAATCTGCTAGGATTTCGGCATACTGAATAAATTTGGCATACTGAATTCCTCGCAGACAGGGCACAAGGCACACCCCTATTTTGGGCGACAGAATTCACCCCAAGTGGGAGTCACGATCGGACCCGACAAACATCCATCAAAAAATTCCATAAAATCATATGGAATAGACTCTTGAGTCTACTTCAAAACTCTTCAAACCATTCATTATTCCATCCACCACACAGTTCATACGAAAATCATAAGTGGAAGGGGCTCAAGAACGGCTACTGTAGCCTTCAACCCCAAAATTTCATTCCCCCCCTCAAAAACCAATCTTAACCACATTATATCTATATTCTCATGCTATATATCACATTTTCATTAATTTCATGATTTTTCATGCATTTATCTCAATTGTCATGCAATTAACTCATTATTAATGAAACGCTAAACAGAGAAAGGGAAAGGGGTCGCGTACCTGGCTTAGCCTTCTAGCGACCCTCCCGCACTCCGGCGAACCTCCTCATGCCCCAGCGAAGCCTCCTCTGCCGGCGGACACACGAGCGGCTCACACCACCTCCTTGGTTGCGTGTCGTTCCTTTTTCTCTTCTCCTCTCTCAGGCACCTCCTCCTCTCTCCGCACGTCGCAACCTCCCTTTATACTCTTTCCCACCGACGTCGCACTAGCCGCCCATCGCGTCGAATGAGACAGCGAGGCACAGGCTGGCGTCGTTGGTGGCATGGGTCGGGGAAGGGAAAGAAGGAGACGGAAAAATGGTGCGGGCTTGTGAGAGGAAAGCGAAAAGGAAGGAGAAAAAGAAGGAAAAGAAAGGAAGAAAAGACAGGCACGCAAACCGAAGCGACTGTACATCCTCAGATCGGACTCCACATTGGTCCCAAATCACATGCAGGTGCACAGAAAGCCAACCACAGGCTCACACACCCAAAATCAACGGATTGTTCCATTAATAAACCATTTAAGCAATATCACAATCAATTACATGGTTTACAATTAAAATGGATAATCAGGCCCAGATGTCACATCCTACCCCTTTAAAAGAATTTCGTCTTCGAAATTCAGCTCTAATAAAACAAGTAGGGGTACTGTCTCTGGATGTCCACCTCGCGCTCCCAAGTAGCCTTCTCTGTACTATGGTGTTGCCACTGAACTAACACCAATGGAATCACTTTATTCCTGAGGACTTGCTCTTTCCTGTCCAGTATCTGAACTGCATTTTCAACCATAGACACGTCGTTCCGCAGCTCCTTTGGTTGCACTGGCATCACCTGGGACGCATCGGCCAAACACTTTCTCAACATAGACACATGGAAGGTGTTGTGTACACCCGCAAACTCTAGAGGCAGATCTAGTCTGTATGCCACCTCACTAACCTTCTTGGCAATCTGGTATGGTCCGATATATCTTGGGCTCAACTTGCCTCTCTTACCGAACCATGTCACACCTTTGGTTGGTGACACCTTCAGGAAAATGAAGTCTCCTACCTCAAATTCCAGAGGTCTCCGCCTCCTATTAGCATAGCTCTTTTGTCGACTCTGGACAGACAACAACCTCTTCCTAATCAGATCCACCTTGCCCTCGTACTGCTGTACGATCTCGGGCCCAACTAACTATCTCTCACCCACCTCACTCCAGCAAGTGGGTATCTTGTAGGGTCTGCCATACAATGCCTCATATGGTGCCATACTAATACTAGCGTGGTAACTGTTATTATATGCAAACTCAATCAGCTCAATCAGATGTAAGTGATCCTCCTAGCTACCACCAAAGTCCAAGGTACAGGCCCTCAGCATGTCCTCTAGTGTCTGGATGGTCCTTTTTGTCTGGCCATCCGTCTGGGAGTGGAAAGCAGTACTAAAGTTCAACATTGTGCCAAAAGCCTCCTGCAGAGCTCCCCAGAATCTCGATGTAAACCTCGTGTCTCTGTCAGACACAATAGACACTGGGACACCATGCAATCTCACAATCTCTGCCACATACAACTTTGCCAGTTTTGCCAAAGGAAGATTCACCCTCATTGGCAAGAAATGTGCCGATTTTGTGAGGCGATCCACTATCACCCACACAGTATCATTCTATCTTCGGGTTCGTGGCAAACCCGTCACAAAGTCCATCGACACATTTTCCCATTTCCACACTGGAATGTCTAGAGGCTGCAAAGTCCCTTTGGGTTTCTGGTGCTCTATCTTCACCATCTGGCAAGTTGCACACTTCGCCACATACTCAGTAATCTCTCTCTTCATCCCTGGCCACCAAAAGTTCCTCTTCAGGTCTTTATACATCTTGGTGCTTCCCAGTGGCGGAGCTTCAAATTTTTTATTGTGGGGGCTATATAAAATAAAACCAAGATAGATGAAAAAAAATTTCAATATTATGATTATAATCAAAAAATATGTCAACTTTAAAAACTACCAACATATATATTTTTTAAATACTATTTCAAAAAAACTCCAATAAAAAGAAAAAAATTACAATTGTCCTCGACGAGGATACATTTTTTGGAAGCGTTGCATGATTGCTTCATTTCTAACACTATCAAATATATCT
>JAMKQA010003741.1:0-42080 GCA_024699735.1 Posidonia australis
GAAATCAGAATACCATCCCCTAACGCAAGCATCCAATCCTCCACAGATGAACCTCACATGAAACCCTAGATCTGGAGAGAAGAGGGAGGAGTTCTCTCAATTCAATTGGAGTCTAAAATAGGGTTACAGGAATGACCAAAGGAGGTTACATAATCTGTGCCTTAGCCTACTTAAATACAAGGGCACCTAAATGGTCAAATGACCAAACTAACCCTGAAACAAAAAACATAATTCAAGACATATTTACAACATAAAAGAACACTAAGATCTGTCCCATTGGAACGAACCGTGGATGGGAAAAACACACCAGGATTCGTTCCATCGGAACGAACCGTGGATAAGAACGTTCAAATATCAAAAGACACCAGGATTCGTTCCGTCGGAACGAACCGTGGATGGGAATATTCAAAATATCAAAAGTCACCAGGATTCGTTCCATTGGAACGAACCGTGGATAGGATAATCACACTAGGATTCGCTCCATCGGAACGAACCATGGATAGGAAAGTCAATGTAAAAGAACACCAGGATTCGTTCCATCAGAACGAATCGTGGATAGGAAAAGTCACACCAAGATTCGCTCCATCGGAACAAACCATGGATAGGAAAAATCACACCAGGATTCGCTCCATTGGAACGAACAGTGGATAGGAAAAATCATTGTAAATGAACACTAGGATTCGTTCCATCAGAACGAATTGTGGATAGGAAAATCAATGTAAAAGAACACCAGGATTCGTTCCATCGGAACAAACCGTGGATGGGAAAATCACACATCAAAAGACACCAGGATTCGTTCCATCGAAACGAACTGTGGATGGGAAAATCAATGTAAAAGAACACCAGGATTCGTTCCATCGGAACGAACCGTGAATGGGAAAATTCAAACATCAAAAGACACCAGGATTCGTTCCATCGAAACGAACCGTGGATGGGAAAATCACACCATGATTGGTTCCATCGGAACAAACCGTGGATAGGAAAGTCACACCAGGATTCGCTCCATTGGAACGAACCGTGGATGGGAAAATAACACCAGGATTCGTTCCATCCGAACGAACCATGGATGGGAAAATCACACCAGGATTCGTTCCATCCGAACGAACCATGGATGGGAAAATCACACCAGGATTCATTCCATCAGAACGAACCGTGGATAGGAAAAATATCAATGTAAAAGGAACACTAGGATTCGTCCTTTTGGAACGAACCATGGATAGGAAAATTCAATGTAAATGAACACCACCTTTTCTGGAATAAAAGTTATGAAGACTTCATTCGTCCAGATTAGGGCAATAAAACGAGATACTCGGCTATTATCTGGGTGACCCCAGTGCCAAGCCGGCAGGCAAAAGAAGGCAAACTCCAACATCAGACAAACACATGCTATCAGGGTGGCAACTTCCATTCCACATCAATCATGATCGATCAACAGACTAGCTAGAGATGTTCTGCTGTATTTATTATCACAGTCAAATGAGTGTTTACATGTACTGCAATTTGTAAGAAACAGTGACATGATGCGAACATTAAGAGCCCTCTTCATCTCTGGGACTCTTGGAGCCCGAAGCTTTGGTAAAGAGTGTTCGGCTCAGGGCAGCACTGCAGATTGACCAAGTTTCCTCGACTTCGGCTTCATAGTCTGCTGTGCAACTTCTCCCTTCTTTGGTTGGGAGATCTTTTAAGCGTACAGAGCGACTGAGCAGGAGAGATAGTTCCCTAGTCAGAGTGTAGGAACTCAGGGGGTATTCTTTGAATCATGCTGGCATCTGCCTCTGAGCTAAAGAATCCTGCTGGTAACCGAACTACTGCATCACACAGATTGGGTGATATTCCACTCCACCAGTCAATCCCGGTAGGACGATAAGCCGCATGTCTGTTGTATTGAAGAACGCTTCAAAGTTGCAAGAAGCTGATGGAATAATGCACCATGTGATCTTCTATTCTATTAGGCTTTGTAGTCGCTCGTGCTCTTTCTGGACTGAGGTGAGAGTGCACGCATGGCCACTTTGGCAGTAGGACTCAAAGGCTGTTCGCTGTGGGCGCAAGACTGCTACACCCAAATGTGTAGCCATCCATACTTGCACAAAAGCTCCACAGCCATAGAAGTGCCGGCAGCACCGTAATGAACTGTCTAGTGCCCAGTAAGTTTCTACTAGGATGATTGGAGCCAGATCTATTTGTTGGGAGACAACTGCGAAGGCAATTTCAACAACTTCGATGCTTATAATCATCTGACCATGGCTGGAGATTAACTCTCCCAAGAAGCAGACAACAAAGCCTTTTAGCCACAGCTCGTCACCTAGGGAGGCACGCATTCCGACCACTTTGTCAATGTAAGCCAATTTAAACATAGGAGACAGTCCATCGGTACAAATGAGTTGGTGCCCACATTCACTGGTCGGTAGGCCCGTCAGCTTGTTCAACACTGAGGAATACCCATCACACCGCAAGAACACTGTGGGTCCTAGGAATCACTACAGGCAACAGATTCTGTGCACCTCTTCTAGAGTAGGGGTCAGCTTGATTCTCCCAAAGTGGAACACGTGATGATCTGGCTTCCAGAATCGGGCAGCCGCACACAAAAAGTATCGGGAAACCTCCACTTTTGTGATGTCCAGAAGCTTTGTAGAGATTCCCCAAATCCACAGCTTGTTGCGGTCACTTTCAATTAACTGTTTGATCCAAGCTTGGAGAACATCTGATTACAGTGCAGGCACAACCATTGTGGGGTAACCCATGATCTGTAAGGCACCTCAGCTTTTCTTGGCTTGAGACTCTTTAGAAGTAGTAAACGATCTCCTGTAGAACATGTTCAAAACATTATTCTTTAGAAACAGATTTCCACTTAGCCTCGTTCAACAACACTAAGTAGAACTAAAGTAGACAGATAACAGCTAAAATGGTATTGAAAGAATTAGAGAAATTGGCCCAGAACTAAAGACTGCAGCTAACCGAACAGGGAATTGCTGAATGGACTAAATCTCGTGCACAATCTTGAGAGGAGGTCCTAGTTACCAACTAGTTTAAACCAAGCCCAAGGTAATGAGACAAGAACAATGAACTCTGGAGAGCTGAGATTGTTTGACCACGCCTTCCGGCAGAGCATTGAGGATCTTCTACCTATAGAGTAGCTGACATGCCCCTAGTCGAGCAATTGGCTCAAAGTGTATAACCATAAGACAGCTGACATGCCCCTGGTCAAGATGGATCAAAGCGTCTAATCCACAGGACAACTGACACGCCCCTGGCTGACACGGATGACTCTTAAACAAGCAGAGCAGCTTACATGTCCCTAGTCGAGTACTGACTCAGTGTGGCCAACCATAGGAGAGTTGACATGCCCCTGGTTGACACAAATGGTCCTAAACCAACCAGAGTAGCTTACATGCCCCTAGTTTAGGTGATGTCCTCTTGATTCTCTTGAATTGAATGATGTTGTCGTATTCAAGACAAGAGAGTCAAGTGACACTCTATGACGTTTATTAGGATGTTTGTTTGTAGGAAGAAATGTATGCATGTCAAATGATTTGTTGGATCTTATTTATGCCCTCAGTGTTGGGATGCCTAATGCCAAGTACAAGGGAATGGCAACACCAGACCTCACAAGACTCTATCCAAGCCTCTAGTTTTTCGGGTGACTCTGTGGAAATGGGTCATTGTGTTTTGGGCTTCATTCCAAACCCCACTGGACCATACCCCTGTTTTTTTTTTTAAATATTCTTTATTCTCTCCCTCATAGGCATGTGGGTTCACCCTATCCCTGGCTTGGAGGTAATAGGTACCTGGTCTATGGTGGGGAGCTGTTGCCTGTTTAAAGGGGTGGCTAGGCCCTTTTGGACATTTCTCCTAGGTATTCACTCCGACACCTCTCCAAGATAAACTTGAGGCACAGAGCTACCCGACATGCCTCTCTCTTTAGGGCGGACTTCTATCTACGACTTCTGTCTGCTTATTTTTTTCTTTTATGCCCTTTCACAGATATTTTATTTTTATTTTCATTTCTCACGCTCTCATTCTCACCCCTAACATTTTGTCTCCCTCTTGGAGGTGTAGGGTCCCTGAGGAGCTTGGATACTTCGCCCAATTCACAATGAAAGGTGGCTCCCTCACTTTCTAGGTGCCTGATTAGTATCTACCTGAGGAGGTGCTACACATTCCCAACATTAGCTGGCTTATCCCGCCTATCATCATAGGGCTAAGATCCATACATGCGTTAATTCAAGAGAACTACGCCCTGCATATGCATATTTTGCATGAGAAGTAGTGTGTTGTGATGCAGAGCTACATGGATGTTGGAAGGGCATGGATGCATGCATGGAGGAAAGTGTTGGTGTCGCAGAGTGAGGACACACTGTTACTGATAGTACTTTTTCAGGTAGCAAGAGTTAACTAGCTCTGACTGCTCGATGCAATCCATGTCCTCAAGGATGATAGCCTCTGATGGTGTTTCAGAATGGTCACTGTATCACAAGTTTCCCTGTATGCATCCTTGATGACTTTTGGCTTTGATATTTCTAAGCTTTCCTGACTACTCTACCTCTGATGAACAAAAGCTCTTACATGCTGTCTCTGTACAACATGTGCAACAGGTGGGCAGCTGTCCTCTGTTTGACTGATGTGAGTGCTGCTGCCCGGGTTCCCCCCTGAGCCTAACTCAGGAACTTTTCTTTTTGGACCCCACAACTCAAATGGGGCCAAGCTTGGTAATGCCACCTAACCCGCCTCCCAGTTGATAGGAGATAAACTCCTCTGGTCTAGTATCTGATGATTTGTTTTCCTCAAGGGTCATGATTGCAGACTAACCCGGTGTTGCTACTGATTCTCCCTTGTCCACTGTCATTACTTCTTTCCCTTTCCTGTGCCTGATTTCATCCTACGCATCTTCAGCCAACACTGATAACTGCTCCTGAAATAAGACCTCTAAGTCGCTGAGCATGTTATCTACTTGAGCCACCCCGACATCTCCCTCCTCTTCGTCGAAAGGGGAATCCACATAGTAAGCACTGGTGGTCCTCAACGGTATTTCAGGTGCTTCTTCTGGCTGCATTGGCTGTAGTCCTCTCACCACTGTCTGCTGGTCTGATGCGGTTACTGTTGACTTTGCCCTTGTTGCATCCCAAACTACAAACGGATTGGTAGACAGACATTCTGCTTACTCTGGAGGCGGCAATGTTAGCATGGCTATCCCTGGGGACACGGATGACGTTGAACCCATTCTGAAGTCCATAATTTCCTCCTCCGAGTAGTAGTCCTCTACGCATACCCATTTTGGCTCACTGATCGGCTTATTTGGCTTGGGCTCTGCAAGCATCAAATTCCGATTGGGATCCAGCAATCCTGCAGAGACAAAATTGTTTAAATCTTGAGGAATGATGAGCTTTTGGAACTTACGACGCCTTGCGCATCTATCCTATGGCTTGCGCTCGTAACCTAGTCCCTCAAACTCGCGTCTTCTTTCCGCGACGATTGGTTCTGCGATTCCTTGGTCATTCCACCCGAGAGGTGCTCCATTCTCGTACCCCTATCTCTGACATAAATTCTCGACCATCAAAAAGGGGTTGCCAAAAGCAACCAAAAGACTGGCACGCTAGAGAATAGGAATGAAATTGACTGGTTCAAAACGGTCGACAAGGTAAAGTACATTAGAGGGCCTAGAATCAAAGTGGATAGTATGGGAAGAGACTGAAGAAACTGCCTCAACCTTCTCCTTTTCGAGGTTTTCCGCCATTACAACGACGATGTCATTGTTCCAGCGGAATTTGATCATGCAATGGAGGGTTAAGGGGATGACCTAATGCTTGTGGAGCCAAGGGCACCCAAACAGGAGATTGAAGGATGGTTCGAGGTCGACAACATAGAACTCAACCTCGAAACGGGCAGGACCAATGATTAAGGGAATGGTCAGAATCCCTAAAGCATCATGGTGCGTGTTATCAAAGGCCGTCATTCCCTTTACAACCAGAGTAATGTCCTTTGATTTGAAGCCCACCTGACTTGTAGTCCGCAAGGGGCAGACGTTCAAACCGGCACCATTATCAACCAGTGTAAGTGGAATGCGGAAACTCTAGTACTGCACCGCAATTAATAGGGGCTGATTATGATTTTTCCCCGCCGAAGGAAGCTCAGAGCTGGAGAAGGAAATAACCTCAGGTGTAGCTATCATTCCCACCATGTTTTCCAAGGCTGAGGGTTGTATTGTTGAGGAAACATGGGCATCCTGGAAGACCTAGAGAAATGCTTCTCTATGTTCAGCCGAGGTGTGAATAAAGTCCCAGATGGAAATGTCTGCCTTAACTTTCTTCAGTTGGGCGGTAATGTCGGCTATTGGTGGATCGGTTGTGGTGGTAGGATTAGATCTGGAAGTAGTCTCTTTAGGGATTGGACCAGGAATGCTAGCTCTAACTTGGGTAGATGAGGCCACTGGCTGACTAGTCTTGTTTACTGGGGTTGGGGCCTTGTACACACTTCCCTACCGCGTTACCTCTGCGCACATTTCAGCGGTGAAACTGTAGGGCATGCGGTGGGTGTCCTGTGTCAGGTTGATAACCACAAAAGCATAGGCTCTTAACTCTATAGGGATTGGTGTTGGCAAAGAGGGTTCTGGCACATGGTGGGCCGGGTTTTGCCTTGGTCTAGCTAACAACCAGACTGTTGGTTGGGTGGATTGCATGGTGGGTCTGGAAGCCGCACGTCTCGGTCGAGCAGTCAATTGAATCATGTTCACAGCAGAATTTACTATATCAAGAAAGGACTGACTTAGTTGATAAGAAATGGGCTCAAAAACATCATGGATGAGGCGAGAAGGATCAAAAGGCTCGACCTCATCCGGAGATAGGAAATGGACTCCCGAAGTCCCTGGTGCATGCTCATGCAGGGGTTGGTTGACTATGTTACCTGATGTGGATGCAGATGCGTCGGGTGCTCATGCAACGGGCCTAGGTTCTGCCTCTTGAGTGTTAATGGTGATTGCATTGCGGTCAATCAGATTCTGAATAGTATTCCAGAGTGTGTAGCAATTAACCGTAGAGTGCCCGACGACTCTATGGTAATTGCAAAATAAATCCGCCTTAAACCATGGTGGAATCGGGTTTGGTAATGGGAGGATTTTTGGAAGCTTCAGTAATGACGCCACCTTGGGAAATTTAACACTTAGCGGCTCGACCAGAGGTGTGAAGTCTCTCTCAGGTCATGGTGACAGCCTAGGCCTAGGTAATGCCCTTGCCTCGCCAGTGCTGGCTGGTAGACTGGCTCAGCGGTGGTTGTGATTTGTGAAGTGCGTGGTGCCCTAAGTGTAGGTGCATAAATGACCTGATTACGAGCTGGCGGGTTCACCACATTTGTTGGCATAGCAGGAGCTCCCACATACGCCACAGCATTCCTAGCTGACTCCTTCTTCCAGCCAAATCTAGTGTTAGATCCATTGTGGCCATTGTTGCTGTTACTTGATTCGCCAGAAGCCATCGTCTTATTGGCAAATGCCGCAAGCGCAGGGAAACTTCCGCTATTGAGTGAACCTTCTACGCAGGTGCCAGCTTTAATCAAGGCAAAGAAAGTGGTGATGGGCTGAATGCTCAGTAGAGCCCCAGTGGCTGGCTGCGCTCCTCGAATAATGATTTTGATAGACTCCTCGTCAGAGGGTCTATCGCGCACTTGAGAAGCGAGGGCTCGCCAGCGCCCGACGTATTCCCCGAACGGCTCGTGGGCCTTCTGCTTCGTTGAGACTAAGTCCTCGTGCTTTGGGATCATGTCGAGATTAAAGGAGTACTGCTCCAAAAAAGCTTAACTCAGATCGTTCCAAGTCTTGATGGTGGCCATATCCAGCGATGTAAACCACTTCAAAGCTGGACCAGTGAGACTCTTCTGGAAAAGGTGAATAAAAAGCCGCTCGTCTGCCTGGAGCTGAGCGAGATCGCCACAGTACGCCCTGAGATGCGAAATAGGCCAACCTTTCCCGTTGTACTTCTCGAATTCCAGGATATGGAAGTTCGGTGGGAGAATCACCTCTGGAAAATAGTAGAAGTCCCGGAATGAGAGAGACTAGCAGTTCCCACCCTGCACTTGTCGGAGAGCTTTCGCCAGGTCATCCATCTTGGTGCAAAGTGTATTAGGCATTACTGCTGACGTCGAGTGTGCAGCCAGGATGGGTCCCGCGTACGCTGTATCCAAAGCATCCATGTGCTCCTCCAGATCTATCATCTCGCCACCTGGTGCTGTGGCGTGATGACCAGTGTACCCATGCGTGTGTGCTAGTGGTGGAGTGTATACGGATACCTGAACCTGATGCACGGGCAAAGAGATGTTATGTTGTGTGGTGCATGCAGTTGTGTGTGGGAGCAATAGCTACTGAACTGGTATGGTCTGGTTCGTAGGACGATGTACTCCGGCCAACCCAAGAGGCTGACCACCAGTTGCCGAAGGAAGATGCTGTGCATGCTGTGGATAAGATGCTACTGGCAGAGTGGCTAAGCCCATTTTCGAGACACCAGGAAGCCGTGGCGACATCTGCAGAGGTGAAGTGACAGGTGCTGCATGAATGGCCTGAGCAGGAAAAACAGGATCCTCGGGAACAGGACAGACAGACACAGTCAGGGTGGGATCCAAGGAGAAGGCCATGCTCTACAGCCTCAGAGCAAGGGCTAGAAGCTGCTGAGACTGGATGGTGGCGTAAACCATCGGTAGCAATACCAAGGGTCAGAACAGCTGGCGGCTAAGATGTCAAAGGGGGCTAGAAGTTCAAAGAGGATGTAGGCTAGATCCCTATCGAAGAGACAATCACAGCAAACTGAGTGTCCAGTGAATGAGGGTCAACAGAAGGATAGGGCACTGTTAGATCAGATACCCTAGAAGCTGTTACAGTAATCGCCTCCATTGCAGGCTCCAGACAAGTGAAGGTCTGCCAGTGTCCCGAAACCGAAGGATGAGGAGCCCCAGGTGCTGGGAAGAAGCCACCATGGGGCGATGGAGTGGTAAGTGATGTCAAGCCAAGGGAATGAGGAGGGGCAGCAGATGTAGAGATTTCAAAAGCTCGCTGGGCCATGAGAGATCGCGAACTGGTGTGGATGGGGCTGCGATCGCAAATAAAAGGACAATGCCTACAAGGAGCTATCGTCGAAAGCGATGAAAGCTTGGGAACAGACAGTCGAGAAGGATACCTCGAGAATGAGGTCACAGAAAGGAACTCCCAGGCTCAGACTGAGGAATCCGCAAAGAACTCAATTCCTGACAAAAGGAAAGGAAACCCTAAGTGTCAGTAGAAAAGAAAGGGAGAAAAAGAAAAGGCAAGACAACACAAGAAAATAAGTTAGCTATGCAATTGTTTGTTAGGGTGGCATGAATGGCACACAAGCACATGAATGCTACTAACATGCTCTCTCTCACCATGCATGTCCCACATGGGGCTGACCACATGGAACACACTCATGGGTTTGGGTTTTGACTCTGGTCAGAAAGTAAGGTCCCCGCTCTAAATCTTAGCCAAAGCGCAGGCAGTGAACGAGTGGTGCGTTGGTGGCCTCGTCTCCTGCAGTAGCATGGAGTTGTACCCTCTACTAGCACCGACATGACCCCAAACAAGGGGGGACAAACTAGCAACACGTCCTACGCCAAAGCTATAGAACAAGCTACTAGGATTGTCCTTCGCAAACTGTGGGTAGACCAAGAGGAGAAGATGCATGCTTTCTAAAATGATCATTCATGCGATATGCTTTTGTGTCTTTTACTTGCATTTTATTAAACCAAAGGGGATTGTGAGCATTTGTCTCTAGTTACGCCTTATTAATTGCTCAACTGAATCTGTGTATTTTATTTTGACCAGATAGGGAGGCAAACAAGTCTCTACTCTCCTAATCATGGCAAACTCAAAAAAGAAAGGAAAAAACACACAATTATGGCATCCAAAAGTCAAGCAAAAGGCGTAACACATGGCATGTGCTTGTGTTGTGCTCAAGTAAGTGAATAAAACACAAGTATCGACAAACAAAGCATGAAGTAGATCATGTGCATGTGCGATGGCATAGCAATAGTGTAAAGAAAGCAAAAAAAGGCATGTTCAGTCAAATATGTACAAGCAAATAAAACAAGCAAGCAAGCATAATACAAACAAACTAAAGACAAGTAGGGAAACCAGAACGAAAGCTAGAATCTGGTTATCCCTAGCGGAGTCGCCAGTTCCTGTGACCATGCCAGTGGAACCCTTGGCGCGGCTCTCCACCTACTCCGGTGTGCAGAAACACACGAGGAGATCCGATACGGTCACGGAGAAAATAGTGAATCCAGAAGAAGAAGAGAAGACCTAGAAACATCGAGGGAAGCAAAAGGATAAGGAAAGGAGTCGCCACATAGTCTTTTAATGGAAAGACGAGGAAAACCAAAAAAACACCAGAAAAGGCAGAAAGCAAACAAGATGCAAAGATGCATGTGTGATCCGTGCCTAATGGACAATGCACAAATGAAGGCGGGCTAGAGAAAGGGTAAGGATTCTGGTTACGCATGGGGAAGGGGTTAGGCACCCCCATATGCCCAAGAAAACTCGATCTTTCAAGGTTTCTTACTGTAATGGTCTAATGAATGTATGCTTGCTTATTCTATATGCTCATGTATGAAGATGACTAAAAACATGCCAAATCAATGTAAAGAAGTGAAATCAAAGGAAAAAGTTAATCCGAGGGTCAAATATAGGCATTGTTAATGCCACTTTACTGTACGCCCTTGGGCGATGAGGAAAATCGTTAAATTCTCGGAAAGCGTATCGTAAAACAGCAGAAATTGGGATAAATCCGAGAAAATCATAAAAAGGGGAAAATAATCCATGTTTTGGGACCATGTCGGCTTTGTAAGCCTTTTACTGTACGCCCTCGGGCGATGGAAAACCAAAACAAGTGAAAACCACGGAAAACCGAGGAAAATCAGGAAAACGACGAGAAAACAAAGCTCGAAACAAGCTAGAAAAGCGTGCACCAAGCAAGGAAGAAAAGACGAGAAAATCCATGCAAAAAGATGTGAAAAGTCATGCAAAATGCAAGTGTGAGTGCAAATATGAGAAATCCAGGGGGTTTTGTGCAAAAAGCCCAAATCCGAGGAAAGCTGAAGTTCAGAAACCCAAATCCTCAAAAATATGTAGGAAAACACATTCCATGCATGTATGAAGAATTCTGGAGTCAAATGTGCATCCCTAGTCAAAATGAAGTTCTCTAGGGGTCTGAATGCAATTTTACCACTAATGCATGCATGCAAATCAATTCTGCACAAAATCTAGGTAAAATGCAAGAAAATGTCTCAAAAATGTTTCAAGAAGTTTCAGGGGCAAGATGGTCATTTTACCCTTGAAAACAGGCAATCAGAGTAAAATCAATGAAGCATAGGGGCTAAACTGCAAATAACCTAGTAAATAAAGCATCTAGAAGAATTCTAGTAAAAATAGAGGGTTAAAGTGCAATTAAACCAAGAAAACAAGCTTCTGGAATGTTTTAAAACAATGTCAAGGCGTTTTATGCAATTTTCACAGCAAAATAAGCCTTCTAGAAGTTCTTTTTGTAAAACATAGGGGCCTAAATGCAATTTGTCCAATGAAAACATGCTTTCTGGAAAAGTTTCAGAGAAGTATGAGGGCTAAAATGCAATTTAGCCAACAAAAACAACTATCCAGAGAGTTTTTGAAATATGCAAAGGCTTAAATGCATATAAACCAGCAAAATTGAGCAATCTGAAACATGTATGAAAGTACAAGGGCTTATATGAAAATCTTGGGATTTCTATGCAATTTTCCCGAAGCAAAATACATTTTATAAACTCTAGAGGGCTTTTATTAAAGTTTTAAACTCAGAAAACATTACTTTAAATGTTTAGGGTAAAACATGTAATATTTTCAGTTAAAGCTATATTTGAAACATTTTAGAAAAATGATTGCAGGACCTAACTGTAATAAAAGGACCAAAGAGTAATTCTAGAAGGACCTATTTTGCAAGAAAAACAAAAACCCCAGATTTTATTCAAATAAAATGTTTTAAATTGTTTTTAAAATGAAAAAAAAAATGACGGTCACCGGCGACAGTGCTTGCCGCCGACTACCACCGGATGGGGGCAAACACGGCCTTCTCGTGGTCCGATCATAAATCAGACTTCATGGGAAGCAAGAAGGAGGCAAAAGGGAAGGGTCCAACGGAGTGCATCGAGCAACCAACGGTGGGAACGAGCCTCCCACCCACCTCACCGTCGAGGTGCTCCGGCGACGACTACGGGGAAGAAGGAGGCCTGTCGGGGCTGCGGTGCGGTGTTCCTGTGCTCTGGGAGGTTTCACAGAGTTGAGGAAAGCTTCCTCCTCTCCTCTAATGCTGAATGGAGCGGCGAAGGGGCTCTGGCAGTCGGCGATGGTCCATCTCCGGCGTGGTTGGTTGCGGCGGTGATCCGAGGCTCGAGAGGAAGTTCTGAAGGAACTGGAACGGTGAGGGTGAGTCGTGGAGTGATCCTAGACGAGCAGAGGTGCTCTGCGATGCGGGAGGCGTGCAGCTCCTCTCTAGACTCCGTCGTCTTCTCCGGTGATGGCGGGATCCAGGCGATTCTCCTGCGGGCGTGGTGCGGGCTTCTGGTGGGGCGGAGCGGCAATCCAAGGGGTGGTGGAGCTCGAGGGAGGCTAGGGAAGGAGGACAGGAGGCTCGGGGCTCCAAGACACTTCCTGGATTGCTCCCCCGCTCACCTTTATCGCCGGAGAACGGCGACGGCAGGGCACGGAGGAGCTCTGGAGGCCAAGGGATCGCTCTAGATCCCTTGGAACCGCTCCAGAAAGAGAGAGGAAGGCAAGAAGACTACAATTCAGAAAGAAAGAACCAAAAAGGAGTTAGTGGGTATACCTGAACGGAGGTGGCTCGCCGGAGCTCTGAAGCGACTGGTCTTCTCCTCCGCGATGGCTCTGGCTCTGCTCTTCTCTTCCTCGCTCTCAATTCTCCACTCTTGAGTGATCTCAGGGTCTGTGGTTTCTGTCGTGAGCTCTTCTCCTCTCTTTATAGACCGGTGGAAACCTATCCGATTAGCTCCAACCAAGCGCGCGACACCTAACAGAATAGAAACAAACTTCGACCACTGTTATGCTAGATCAGTAGATAGCCAACGGCTGTCCCCCACACTCTCTGATCTGCTCCCTTGCTCACTGACAGAGATGGATGGCGATCCTGGCTTCTCCGGTGAGCCATCCAACGGTTCTAGTTGCCAGGGTTCATGCTGCACTAGGCTGGATCCGTGGCTTAAAGGCTGATTAGGCTGATTTCATGAGGTTTGATGGAGAATGGGTTCAATCTATGGGTGAATTTCACCTTGGGAGAAGATGAAGATTTAAATTTATGGTGGTGAGAAATCAGTAGAAAATACATTGGAAAGTGAAGAGGAAGAATGAAGTGTTGATTTAGGAGAGAAGAAGAAGATGTGGGCTGAGCTATTGTGGGCTTTGGGGCCAAGGTGGACTCAATTGGGCTCAATGGGCCTAAGTGGGCTTCATGGGCCTCCATGGGCTTATGTGGGCCTTGTGAGCCCGTATGGGCCCAAATGGGTTTCGATGGGCCAAAACAAGTTGAATGAGCTTTAAAAGAGTTAAACATGCCTAAATAGGTTTGATGGGCCAAAATGGGCTCAGATTGGTTTTAATGGACCTATGTGGGCTTTGTGGGCCCGTATGGGCCGAATTGGGGCTGAATAGGTCCAAATGGGCTAAATGGGCTTCCATGAAGTCAAATAGGCCTAAGATGGGCTTGTGGGCCTAAATGGGCTCAACTACGGTTTAATGGGCCTAAGTGGGCTTTCATGGGCCTAATTGGGTCTCCATGAATTAAATGGCCTTGGTTAAGTCAGAGCTCAACCACCACATCCCCATTCTGCAAAATCATAAAATTGGAGTGTCTACACGAACATAACAACTTCTAACCACCTATAACAACCTCAAACTACTTAAACAAACTCTAACGACTTCCCACTTAATCTAACAAACTCTAACAACTTCCCACTTAATCCAACAGCCTCTAACCAATCACAACAACCCATAACCACCATGGCAAGCCTATAAATAACCCCCATTTGCAAGTGAGAAAGGGAGGTTGAAAAATTTGAGAGGCGAGCCCCCCAAGCGTTTTCCTCCCAACCAGAGCAACCAGAGTGATCCAAGAGCAAGAAGGAAGCTCGTGGTGGAGGAAAATCAGAGTTTCCAGCCATCTTCGACGAGCTCTGGCAGCCCGCAGCGAGCTTCAAAGGCCAAGGTCACTACCAGTCCTGGTACGCCCTCCACAATCCTCAATGTCCTTACAAAATAGTCTCCTAGGTCTCCCTCTACCTCTCCCAATCGATTCCAATAGTGCCAGAGGCCTTTCCTGGCAGGAATCGTGTTTTCAGGCCTCACCAGAGCCATTTTCCGGTGACAAAGGTGGGGGCACAAATCTAGAGGCCGATTTGTGCCCCAGAGTGCTTGATCCTCCTTCCTTGAGGTCCCACTTGCTTCTCCGATCCCTGGTGTGCCATTTGGCTGCCTCCCTGAGCCTTCAGTAGAAGATCGCCGAAGTTGCGCGTCGCTACCGTCGCCGGGGAAGACGATTGGTAACGATAACTGATCACGCGCCTCCAGCTCCGGGGTGCCTCTCTGAGCCTCCAAGAACGTTCCCCGACGCACCTCCAAGCTTCTAGAGCCTCCCACACTGCGAATCAGGCCATGGACCTCCCCTACAATCACCGTCGCCAGAACGTCGTTGAAGCTTGATCGGGGAACCAGCTCGAGCCACCATTCTTGATGATGAAAGGGGGGAAACTCATCCTCGTCGCTCTCCTGTGCCTCTAAAAGCCCTAGACCACCGTGTCGTCGCCCCTAGAGCCTCCTTTTCCAATACCGTCACCGAAGCTGCCACGATAGAGAGAGGGACGGGAGGAAGATTCCAACCGTCAAACTTACGATCCAAATCGTTGGATCTCTCCCCCCTCCTTTTTTTTCTTGCTCCCAGTGGAGCCTGATGCTCGATTGGGCACTGGGATGCCCCAAAAGGGCATCCCTGGTGGTCGTCGACGGCAGAGTTCCGTCGCCGACGGTCGTCGATTCCTTGTCCTTTAAAACAATTTAAAAAAATAGTTTTCTTTTAAATAACTTCTGATACTTTTGTTTTCTTACAGTTAGGTCCTTATTTTCTTACACATAGGTCATTTTTCTTACTTTTAGGTCCTTGCATATTATTTTTAAATCATTTAAATAAGATTTGTCTTGAAATATTGTAGAGGAACCCTTGTAAATGCTTAAAATTGTCTTCTAGGCTTAAAAGTTAGACAAAAACCCCCTAATTTGCTTTTCATGCATTTAAGTACAAAAGTTTTGCATTTAAAACCCTGAACTTTGTTGAAATAGTTCTGAATGCATATTTCTTTGTTTAAATTGAAAATTAAACCCTAGGAATTTAAGTATTTGCTCGAATGTGACCTGAATTGCATTTTAGCCCCTGAATTTTACTGACTTCACACTGAATGCATGTTTTCTTGGGTAAATTTGCATGTCAGTTCCTGAAACTTTCTGTTTTCAGACATGGACTCTTTCTTTTGCACATTTAATCCGGAATTTATTCAGAATTGCATTAAATATATGTTTTAATGGCAGAATTGCATTTTGAACCCTAGGAATCTTTAATTCGACAAAAAATGCACAGATTTGCACATTTGACCCTAGATTTCTTCAAAATTACATGAAATGTGCTTTTCTATGTATTTTTGATGATTTTGCCTCAAACTTTCAGTTTTCATTCAGAATTTGGGTTTTTTGCACAAAAACCCCTGGAATTTACATTTTTACACTCACACGTGCATTTTGCACATTTTGTTGCTATTTTTCATGCATATTTCCTCGTGCCTTCTTCCTTTCATCATGCACGCATTTCTAACTTATTTCAAGCTTGGTTTTCCCATGATTTTCCGGATTTCTTCCAACTTTCACAATTTTGATTTGATTTGGCTTTCCATCGCCCGAGGGCGTACATTAACAGGCTTAACAATGTCGACATTGTCCCGAATGAGGATTATATTCCCCAATTTGATTTTCTTGGATTTCTTCGAGTTTCCGCTGATTTGCGTGATGCTTTCCGAGAGTTTCTTGATTTTCATGATTTTCCTCATTGCCCATGGGCGTATAGTAAAGCGGCATTCTTAATGCCTACATTTGTCCCTCGGATTATCTTTTTTCCTCTTATTCATTTCTTCTCTTTGATTTGGCATGTTTTCCAATCATCTTTAGCATGTGCATTTAGAATAGGCAAGCATACACCCAATAGACCATTAGCAAGAAGAAAACTTAGAAAGACCGAGTTCTTTGGGCACATTGGGGTGTCTAACCCCTTCCCTATGCGTAACAAGAATCCTTACCCTTTCTCTGGCTCGCATTGATTTGTGCATTTGATCCATTAGGCACGGAGCGTACATGTTTTCTTCTTGGTTTTCTTTTGTGTTTAGTTTTACTCGTCTTTCCATTAAAAGACTAGGTGGCGACTCCTTTCCTTATCCTTTTTTATCTTTCCTTGGTGTTTCTGAGTCTAGTCTTCTTCTCTGGATTCACCATCTTCGCCGTGACCGTATAGAGACTCCTCGTGTACTTCCATGCACCGTAGGAAAGCCGTGTGGGGTTACACCGGCATAGTCACAGTTGGTCATCATTGACCACTAGACACATATCTTCCACTGTCAAGCTAGTGCATTTCGTCGCATTGGCTTAGCAAGGATAGCAACCTAAGAAGAAACGAGGCCGTCGCGTTGAAAGTGACTACATTCCGCTGGGTGAGCCGTGGAGTGCTATTTTTCCTCAAGTTGTGTCGCTTCTGAGACTCCTAGATCTGCGTCCCCCACCAACTCCACTCCCTCCATGGTACGACGCGAGCGCATACTGCAATTATCATCGAGCCTTAGGGCATTCGACTGATAAATGCTACACTCTACAGGATGTCATACAAATTTTGATCGACAATGGGACTATTGCTATTGACAAGCGAGGCACAGCACGCGCATCCATATCTTTATCCTCACCAACATCTAGGTCAGCACACATTACACATTCACACACCACCGTTGAACCAACGCGTCTCGTTGTGTCAGTTCAGCAAGGGCAGCAACAACGGCAAAGGTGGTATAGCTATAAGGAAAGAGACTTCACCCCACTCGAGGATTCATTGAGTGACATCTTTCCCAAAGTAGCGCCATTCCTACGGCTACCGGAGATTCGTCCACCACCGGACCCGCTTCCTAGGTAGTATAAGACTAACTTGTTCTGCCAATTCTATCGCATTCGTGGGCATTTGACAAAGAAGTGTTTTACTCTCCGGAATGCTGTCCAGGATTTGATTGACAATGGGAACATTGTCGTCAACACACAGGAGGCAGCACACACATACACCTGCACACACACCCACAGACACACGTGCACACCCTAGACTAGCCGACCTTATTGTGTCTGAGCTGGCATGCTCAGAGGATACTGGAACATCAGAGGTTTTTTCCCTCTTTCTCCTATTTTTTTTTTCCAGGGAATGCATCGAGCCTCATTTGCCCTGTTTGTCCTCTCTCAGCTTCTGTCTGGGAGCATACATGTATACCACTCTTGTTCTTGTTCCTCATTTGCCATGTTTGTCCTCTTTTCTTTTCTCGATTCTGTTCGGCGACACTCATGTGTGCTACTCTTGTTCTTGTTCCTCTACGGGGGCCTAACCTAAAGTTTGCCAGTTTGCCATGCATTGATCTGACCCAACACGTTCAAATACCCTGGATCAAGTGGGAGACTGCCGTCACAACAGATATCAACTCCAATAGAGATATAGTTTTAATGTCACCAGCAGATTTAACATTCACATTGACAGTCTCAGTTTCAATAATGGTTTGATCGACTCAGTTACGCCTGCCTTGATTCCGGTTTCTAGTGGCACTGCTTGGAGTTACTTTGAACACCAATGGCATCGGCAAAACAACAACAACAAGGACTGGAGCTGTATCCTTTCCCTTTGTTCTCTTTTGTTTTTTCTTTTTGCATCATTATATACCAAAACACAAAAAAAAAAGGAAAATCACAAAAGATAAAAAAGAAAAAGAAAAACTCAAAACAAGAAAAAACATCGAGAATAATTAAAAAGGGTAGTTTGCTTGTCAATAACATTCTACCTAATGATGAAAAATTGGAAAGCTCGCCTATGTTAGAATGGATTATCCTTCCTCAGTTGTCACAACTTGGATAACCAAGTTAGAAAGGGAGCCACCGAATGTTAAAGCCAGGCGAAATATCCAAACTCCGCAAGGATCCTGCATCTCCAAGAGGGAGATAAAATGTTAGGGGTGACTAAGAGCGTGAGCCATAAAAGAAAACATTCATTCGCAAGGGCATAAAAGAATAGAGAAGATAGAAGGCGAAGACAGAAGTCAGCCCAAGAGTGAGAGGCATGCGTTGTAGCTCTACCCTTGCCATACCTTGGAGAGGAGTTGGAGTATATGCGCAGTAAAATCACACCTTTGAGGGACTGACCTACCCTCTTGCAATAAAGGCCTCCTGAATAGATCGAGCGCTTATTACCTCCAACACAATGTTAGAGTGAAACTGCACGTCTATGAGGGAGTAAAAGAAAAGACAATGATATTGAAAAGAAAAGGCAAGTGCAGGACCTTAAAGAGTTTGGCATGGAGCTAGGTCCATTACACTACCTTACAATGAGTTCGAGTGCTATCACTACCCAGCGAGAGCCACCTGATGACTTGTGAATATCTATAGTGGCAACTGAGTCGAAGGAGTCATCCTCCTCTAATATTCATACAACTTTCCAGCCTAACTGAGGGCAAACAAACAGCTGAACTAAACAAGAAAACGACTAAGATAATGAACTCATTGAACAAGCAAAGCAGTGAATGCAGAAAACAAGCAACTAAAATCACAAGGCATGCATTTCTTAAATAACTAAATTGTTCACAATAGTAGAGTCCACAACAATAATCATAATCATCACAGTTTTGCTTTGATGAATTCTTTTTGCATATGGACTTGTTCAACAGGATTTTTGCCAAATACTTTTAGCCAAGGGAATTTCAACTACTCAGTGGTTAAAGAGCAAAAGCAGCAAGGACACCAGCTAGTGCACAAACTACATGGACCTGCAGAATCAGCAGTGTGACAGCAATTCCTCCACAACAGTTCAAGTGTGGTAAACTTTATTTGGAGAACGCCTGAGGTTAACAAAACCAAGTACATGTTTGCATCTAGAACACAATGACACAAATAAGTAACAAAGTAAAGAATAGCCAGCCTAAGATAGACTACGATGTATCACATTACTTCCTGCCATTAGAGTATAACTCAGGACAGTGGATGAATATACATGCCTCCAGTCAGTGAGAAAATGTGTTTTTGGCCTCAACCAAAATCAGCCTCAACCACTTTAGTGATTCAAAGTACGCCTACAGTCACAGTCAAATCCTCAAGTTTTTACATCCTCGAGTGGTGCCCTACACCTCCCACGACAAACTGACTCGATACTAGAGGCATCCATTCTTCCTTGGTATCACCTGATCTGACTTATGAGCATCATTCACCTTTTATGCTAGGGGCATGATAGTTGCTTTCTAGCTAGGCTTACACATTTTGTTACTTGGTTCATCAAAGGAATGTCAGTTGTTCCCTGATCAAGACCCGCACATCAAAAGATCAGCGAGGACAACAACATGACTGTGGTCTCTACTCAGCAATCTAGAATTTGGTGAGTACAATCAGGAGAATGTCCTACAGTAGCGTAGCCAAATATAGAACTATGAAAACACTACAGTTGAACAGAATACACCCTAAACATACCAGCCAAAAGCAAGTTACAATCCAGATCAAAGGCCTTTATCGAGTTGCCCGATTCCTTCTGCCTTCCAAGTACAATACATGATGGCATGTGGGTATACATACTTCTAGTCACTTGATGAATGTATCACTTGCTTTGACTAGTGATGGTCTCAAGTACTCTAGTGGTTCAAGGAACATCTGTATTTATAGTCCAGCTTCCAAGACCCCCAACCCTCAAATGATGTCTAGCCAGTCCAATACCAAGGGCATGTCAACTACTCTTTGGTCAGGAGTCACATATCATGGGCCTGAAAAAACACCAGCTACAGTGTAATTGAATCTGAATCTTCGACCTGGGGCATGTCAGCTGCTTTTTGGTTGAAGGTCACATATCAAACACCGAACAGAACATCAACTTACTATGTAATTGAACTAGAACCTTCGACTAAGGGCATGTCAGCTACTTTTTGGTTGAAGGTCACATATTAGGCACCTAACAGAACATCAAGTTACTATGTAACTAAACTAGAGTCTTCAACTAGGGGCATGTCAGTTGCTTTGTGGCAAGAAGGACTATTTTGAGAATGCTGGGTGCGGATTATCTTCCAAATGATAGTCAGTACACATTCTTATAAAGAAGTGACATTCATCACATAATGGCTCCTACAAAATGACAACTGTAGCAGGGCACTACGTTGTTTCAACTGACATCCTCCACAGCTGCGACGATCCAAGGTACACTGATACTTGAATAAGATCCACTTAGCAGATCCTTTTGGAAAAATAGAAGGTCAGGCCCTTTTGCCTTCGAATTCCGATCCTGACGGACAAATTCAAGGCACTCCTCTCGCCTTTGAATTCCGATCCTAACAAACGGATTCAAGGCCTCTTTTTTCCATCTATTTTCTAGACTACCGGCTGAAGTCTAGATGGTCCCATCCGTGGTTCAATCCGATCAGACGAATCGTGGTGCCACCCCTTTCACCTGTGAATTTTGATCCTGATGGACGGATTCAAGGCCTCCCTTTTCTATCTTTTTTTTCTTGACTACCTGCCGGAGTCTAGATGGTCCCATCTGTGGTTTGATCCGTTCGGACGAATCTCGGTGCCACCCCTTTCGCCTTTGAATTCCGATCCCGACGGACAGATTCAAGGCCTCCCTTTTCCATCTCATTTTCTAGACTACCTGTTCGAGTCTAGATGGTCCCATCCACGGTTCAATCTGTTCAGACGAATCTCGGTGCCACCCCTCTTGCCTTTGAATCCTAATCCTAACAGACGGATTCAAGGCCTTCCTTTTCCATTTTTTTTCTAGACTACTTGCTAGAGTCTAGACGGTCTCATCCACAGTTCGATCTGTCTGGACAAATCTCAGTGCCACCCCTCTCGTCTGTGAATTTTGATCCTGACGGACAGATTCAAGGCCTCCCTTTTCCATCTCTTTTTCTAGACTACTGTCTGGAGTCTAGATGGTCCCATTCGCGGTTCGATCCGACCAGACAAATCTTGGTGCCCCTCTCTTGCCTTTGAATTCCGATCCTAACAGACGGATTCAAGGCCTCCCTTTTCCATCCCTTTTTTCTAGACTACCGGCCGGAGTCTAGATGGCCCCATCCATAGTTCGATCCGTCCAGATGAATCTCGATGTCTCACTTCTTGCCTTTGAATTCCAATCCTACTAGACGGATTCAAGGCCTCCCTTTTCCATCTCTTTTTCTAGATGACTGATCAGAGTCCAGATGGTCCCATCCGTTGTTCGATTCGTTCATTCAAATCTCGGTGCCACCCCTCTTGCCTTTGAATTTCCATCCTAACATAAAAATTCAAGGCCTCCCTTTTCCATCTCTTTTTCTAGACTACCTGTCGAAGTCTAGATAGTCCCATCCACGGTTCGATCCGTCTGGATGAATCTCGGTGACACCCCTCTTGCTTTTGAATTTTTATCCTGACGGACGGATTCAAGGCCTCCCTTTCCCATCTTTTTTTCTAGACTACCTGCCAGAGTCTAGATGGTCCATCTACTGTTCGGTCTATCTAGATGAATCTCGGTGCCACCCCTTTCGCCTATGAATTCCGATCCTAACAGACGGATTCAAGGCCTCCCTTTTCCATCTCTTTTTCTAGACTACTGGCTGGACTCTAGATGCTCCCATCCGTGGTTTGATCCGTCTAGATGAATCTCGGTGCCACCCCTCTCGCCTTTGAATTTCGATCCTGATGGATGGATTGAAAGCCTCCCTTTTCCATCTTTTTTTCTAGACTACCTATCAGAGTCTAGATGGTCCCATCCATGGTTCGATCAGTTCGGACGAATCTCAGTGCCACTCCCTTTGCCTTTGAATTCCAATCCTGATGGACGGATTCAAGACCTCCCTTTTCCATCTCTTTTTTCTAGACTACCAGTAGACACCCCAATTTTCTAATTTTGCAGGATGAAAAGGTAGTGGCTGGGATATTAACCACAAATAAATCAATTATAGCCCATTAGGCCCATGGAGGCCCACAAGACCCACTTAGGCCCAATTTAGCCCACTTTAGCCCCAAAGCTCATGAAAGCCTACTTTAGGCCCACATAGGCCTATTAGGCCCGTAAAGCCCACTTGGGCCCAATTTAGCCCACTTTGGCCCCAAAGCCCATGGAAGCCCACAATAAACAATTCAACCCATTTCCTTTCTTTTTTATTCCAACCCAACACCCCATTTCTTCTTCTCAATTTTCATTTATCTTCCTCACTCACTGATTTTTGACAACTTCTCAACCCAACCCTCTCATCACACCATTTTTTCTTCAAATCCAGCCACTGAGCCCATTTCTCCTCACTGATCTCACCAGCCACTGAGCCATTATTCCTCTAGATTGAGTCTTCAGGAACCCAGAGAACCAGAGCCGCCGCTGCCAGCTTGACAGTCACCGTTGATCTCTGTCGGCGATCAAGGGGACAGAGAGGGTGTGGGGTACAACAGGTTGTTAAGTTGTTGAGAGTTCAATTAGTTGGTTGGAGATTTTAGTAGGTTGTTGGGCTGTTTGTTGGTGTTTGTTACGCACAAGTGGGTTGTTAAGCCATCGTCAACCTCACCTATAAATAGGAGGTGAACAAAAGAAAAAAAAAAGGAGAGAGGAGAGACCCCAGAGCTCAGAGGCATTTTCCCGCGACGTGCCAGAGTGCGATAGCCAGCCCTAGCGCCTCCTCCAGCCAGCTCTGATTGTCCGCGCCACTCCCTCCTTTCACCTCCTATGCCTCCAATTCTAGTCCCCTTGGATCCCTAAAGTCTTCTCGAGTAGATTTTGATCGATCTAGAGGGTGCCTCTGGTTGGAATTAGCCCAGACCTCACTGGAGCTATTTTCCAGTGGCCTAGGTGGGGGGGTTGGTCCAGGACACGGTCTTGGCCTCCAAGAGTTGTCCCTTCCTCCCTGGATCCCCCTCTGACTTTTCCACTCCTTCGCACACCGTTTTGCTGCTCCCCGAAGCCTCCACCAGGAGCTCACTAGAGTCACGCCACGTCACCGTCGCCGGAAGAGATGAACACCGAGCCTCCTGCACCACTGTGCCGCTCCAAGCCTCTAGAAAGTTTCCACAACGCCCCGTGAAGCCTTCGGAGCCTTCTAGAACCACGTCATGAGCCGCCAATCATTACATTGACCAAGCTCGCCGGAGAAGAACACGACGGCGGCCATCAGAGCTCCCCTCTGCATTATCGTCCTCCATTTAGCTCCTAGAGAAGGGAAGAAGCTCCTCCCGATGCCTCGATGCCTCCATGACAGCTGGATCGCCGCATCGTGGCATGCTAGAAGCTCCTTCTTCCCCGACGTCGTCGCCGAAGCTCCTCCACGGCGAGGGAGGTTGGAGGCCTGCTCCCACCGTTCGCTCTTCAATCCACTCCAATGGATCTTCTCTCCTCTCCTTCCCCTTGCTTCCCGTGGGGTCTGATCTAAGATCAGACCAAGGGAAGGCTTTGTATACCCCCTCCGGCAGTCGGCGATGGCAGAGTTCCGTCGCCGACGGTCGTCGTTTCTTTTCTTCTCTTAAAAACAAATTAAAACATTTATTTTAATAAACTTCTGAAACTTTTCTTTTCTTACATTCAGATCCTTTTTCTATTACGAATAGGTCCTTTTCTTACATGTAGGTCCTTCGTCATTTTTTCATAAATCGTTGGAATAAAGTTTTCACTGAAAATATTACAATTTTCCCCCTAAACATTTAAAATAATGTTTACCAGGCTTTAGACTTTAGCAAAAGTCCTCAAGGCTTCTTTTAATGCATCTCAGTCCAATCATTCTTGCATAAAAGACCCTAAACTTTCCTGAAACCTTTCTGAATGCACTTTTTTCTATGAAAATTGCATGAAAGCCCCTGCATTTTTCTAAAATTCTCCAAAATGCACATTTATTTGGTTTATTTGCATTAAAACCCCTAGATTTTATTGAAAACTTCTCTAAAGCATGTTTTCTCTCGGTAAATTGCATTTTACCCCTCAGACTTTACTAAAATGCTTCTGAGTGTTTTATTTCTCTGTGAATTACATTTTTATCCTTGTTTTCTTCAGAAATTCTTCTGGATGCTTTTTCTGCTGGGTAAATAGCAGTTTAGCCCCTATACTTCACTGATTTTACTCTAAATGCCTGTTTTCAGGGGTAAAATGACTGTTTTGCCCCTGAAACTTTCTGGAACTTTCCTGAATCATTTTTCTTGCATATTTTACCTTGAATTCCCACTGAATTGTTTTAAATGCATGTTTTAGTGGTAAAATTGCATTTTAATTTCTAGGAAACTTCATTTTGACTAAGATTGCACATTTGACCCTAGATTTCTTCATAATTGCATAGAATGTGTTTTCTTACATATTTTTGATGATTTGGGCTTCAGAATATCAATTTTAATCAGAATTTGAGTTTTTTGCACAAAGGCTCCTAGAATTCTCACTATTTACACCCACATATGCATTTTGCACTTTTTTTCACATCTTTCCGCACAAGTTTTCTTGCCTTTCCTTCCTTGCTTTGCGCACGCTTTTCTAGCTTGTTTTGAGCTTGGTTTTCTAGTCGTTTCCCAGATTTCTCCTAGTTTTCTCCTTTAGATTTGTTTTGGTTTTCCATCGCCCGAGGGCGTACATTAAAAGCCTTCACAAAGCCGACATTGTCCCGAAGTGAGCATTATTTTCCCCTTTTTGATTTTCTCGGATTTATTCGAATTTCCGCTGATTTGCGGGACGCTTTCTAAGAATTTCTCTATTTTAACGATTTTCCTCATCACCCAAGGGCATACAGTAAAGTGGCATTCTCCATGCCTACATTTGACCCTCAGATTAGCTTTTCCTTTGTTTCATTTCTTTACTTTGATTTGGCATGTTTTCAGTCATATTTAGCATGAGCATATAGAATAAGCAAGCATACATCCATAGACCATTGACAATAGGGAAACCTAGAAAGACCGAGTTTTCTAAGGCACATGGATGTGCCTAACCCTTCCTTATGTGTAACCAGAATACTTACCCTTTCCATGGCCCGCATTCATTTATGCATTGTCCATTAGGCATGGAGCACACACATACATTTTGCATCTTGTTTGCTTCCCAGTTTTCTTGTGTTTTTTATTTTCCTCATCTTTCCATTAAAAGACTAGGTGGCAACTCCTTTCCTTATCTTTTTTATCTTCCCTTGGTGTTTCCGGGTCTAGTCTCTTCCACCAGATTCACCATCTTCACTGTGACCATATCGAGTCTCCTCGAGTGCTTCCACGCACCCGGTTGTAGGAGAGCCGCGCAAGGGTTCCACCAGAATGGTCACACTACCAACCAGAGTCTAGATGGTCCCATCTGCGGTTCGATTCGTCTAGACGAATCTTGGTGCCACCGTCTCGCCTTTGAATTCTGATCATGATGGACGGATTCAAGGCCTTCCTTTTCCTTTTTTTTTCTAGACTACTTTTCGAAGTCTAGATGGTCCCATTCGTGGTTCGATCCGTCCAGACGAATCTTGGTGCCAACTGTCTCGTCTTTGAATCCCAATCCTAATAGTCACTTCTCAGTTGACAAGCACCGTGAGTCTTGTCCAGCGTTTTTTTCGGAGTCTTGATGGTTCAATCCTAACAGCCATGTCTTTTAGGAGTTGATTGGTCATCAGCTTGTCGGGATTTGTCATTGTATTGGTTTCTTTGATGTTGGCTTTGACTGTGGTGTTCAGGGAGATAGGATGGGACTTCTGGTTATTTCACTGACTAGTAGCTAGTTGCCATAACTAATTCTTTCTTGTAGCTTTGGGCAAAGCATCTTCGTCAACACCGAGCAGCAAGATCCTCCTCCTGATCTCTTTTCCTTGTAAGAAGAGGTGGGGTGTCTCTGTCAACCCTGAGCATCGGTCTCTGTTCCATTCGTCCTCCGACCATGCTCAGGGAGGGGCATCAGTAGAAACCCCCATATGCTTGCAATTGGACAAAATCCGAACAAGACTCTAAAAAAACCTAAAAACCCTAAAAATCGTAAAAAAACCCTAAAAAGCCAACAAAACCACAGAACCCTAATCCAAACCCTAAACCCTAGGTTAAACCCTAATCCAAACCCTAGGTTAAGACCTAAACCAAATTCAAAACCCTAACCCAAACCTTAAAACCTAAGTCAAACCCTAAGTCAAACCCTAAACCATAAGTCAAACCTCAAACCCTTATGTCAAACCCTAACAACATAACTAACTTCCACTCCCTCATAACTACTCTAACAAACTCTTGTAACAAACTAAACTCTCTAACTAACTCCCACTCCAACATAACCACCTTTAATCACCTATAACAACCTCTAACTACTTAAACAAACTCTAACAACTTCCCACTTTATCCAACAGCCTCTAACTAATCACAACAACCCATTACCACCATGGAAAGCCTATATATAACCCCCAATTGCTAGTGAGAAGGTTGGAAAATTTTGAGAGGAGAGCCCCCCAAGCCCTTTCCTCTCAACCAGAGAGTTCCAAGAAGAGAGAGGAAGCTCGTGGAGGAGGAAAATCAGAGTTTCCAGCCATCTCTGGTGAGCTCTGGTAGGCTTTGGCGAGCTCCGACGGTCAAAATCAATGCCAATCCAGGTACGCCCTCCATAGTCCTCAATTTCATTTCGAAATAGTCTCCTAGGTCTCCATCTACTTCCCTCGATCAATTCCAATAGAGCCAAAGGCCTTCCCTGGCTGGAATCATGTTTTAAAGCCTCACCGAAGTCATTCTCCAGTGGTCGATTCGTGCCCCAGAATGCTCTATCTTCTTCCCCTAGACCTCCTCTTGCCATTCCACCCGTTGAAACTCCGCTTCAGTTGTTGTGGAAAGTGCCAGTAGAAGAACGCCGAAGTCGGGCTTCGTCACCGTCGTCGGGAAAGACGACTGGTATTATTGGTTGATCGAGCGCCTCCAGCTCCGTCGCACCTTTCCAAGCCTCTTGAAACGTTCCATGGCACGCCCCTAGCATTTCTGAGCCATCAAAGCCAAGCCTCGCGCCTTGAATCACCTCCACAATCAAGCTCGTCGAATACCCCCTAATTTTCTTTTCATGCATTTAAGTACAGAAGTTTTGCATTTAAAACCCTGAAATTTGTGAAATAGTTATGAATACATATTTCTTTGTTTAAATTGCAAATTATACCCTAGAAATTTAAGTACTTGCTCGAATGTGACCTGAATTGCATTTTAGCCCCTAAATTTTACTGATTTCACACTGAATGCATGTTTTCTAGGGTAAAATTGCATGTCAATCCCTGAAACGTTCTGTTTTTAAACATGGACTCTTTTCTTGCATATTTAGACCCAAATTTTTTCAGAATTGCATTAAATACATGTTTTAATGGCAAAATTGCATTTTGACCCCTAGGAATCTTTAATTTGATAAAAAATGCACAATTTTGCACATTTGAACCTAGATTTCTTCAAAATTACATAAAATGTGTTTTTCTATGTTTTTTTCATGATTTAGCCTCATAATTTCAGTTTTCATTCGGAATTTGGGTCTTTTGCACAAAAGCACTTGAAATTTACATTTTTACACTCACAGTTGCATTTTGTACATTTTGCTGCTATTTTCATGCATCTTTTCCTATGCCTTCTTCCCTACATTGTGCACGCATTTCCAACTTGTTTCAAACATGTTTTTCCCATTGTTTCCTAGATTTCTTATGACTTTCGAGTTTTTGATTTGATTTGGCTATCCATCGTTCGAGGGCGTACATTAACAAGCTTAATAATGCCGACATTGTCCCGAATGAGGATTATTTTTCCTAATTTGATTTTCTTGGATTTCTTTGAGTTTTTGCTGATTTGCGTGACACTTTCCGAGAGTTTCTCGATTTTCACGATTTTCCTTATCCCCCATGGGCATACAGTAAAGCGGCATTTTTAATGCCTACATTTGTCCCTTAGATTAACATTTTTTCCTTTTATTCATTTCTTCTCTTTGATTTGGCATGTTTTCGCAATCACTTTAAGCATGTGCATTCAAAATAGGCAAGCATACACACCCAATAGACCATTTTGCAAGTAGGAAACCTAGAAAAAAAGAGTTCTTCGGGCTCATGGGGGTGCCTAACCCCGTCCCGATGCGTAACAAGAATCCTTACCCTTTCTCTGGCCCACATTGATTTGTTCACTACATCCACTAGGCATGGAGCATACATGTTTTCTTCACCTTGATTTCTTCTTAGTTTTTCTTTCATGTTTGGTTTTCCTCGTCTTTCCATTAAAAGACTAGGTGGCGACTCCTTTCCTTATCCTTTCTTATCTTTCCTTGGTGTTTCCGAGTCTAGTCTTCTTCTCTGGATTCACCATCTTCGCCGTGACCGTATCAGGACTCCTTGTGTGCTTCCACGGACCGTATGGAGAGCCGTGTAGGATTCCATTGGCATCATCATAGTAACAAACTAAACTCTCTAACTAACCACCACTCCCTAATAACTACCCTAACAAACTCATGTAACAAACCAAATCTCTTACTAACCTCTACTACCTCATAACTACTCTAACCAACTCATGTAACAAAACTAAACTCTCTAACTAACCTCCACTTCTTCATAACTACGTTAACAAATTCATATAACAACCTTAACGACCATGGCAATCCTATAAATAACCCCCATTTGCAAGTGAGAAGGGGTTGTTGGAAAGTTTGAGAGGAGAGCCATCAAAGTTTTTTTTCTCCCAACCAGAGCAACCAGAGGGGTTCAGCAGCAGAGAGGATGCTCGAGGAGGAGGAAAATCTGAGTTTCCAGCCATTTCCGATGAGCTCCCGCAAGCTCTGGCGACCTTCGATGGCCAAGGTCACTGCTAACCCAGGTATGCCCTCCACTGACCTCAATTTCCTTCCAAAATGGTTTCCTAGGACTCCTTTTACCTTCTCCAGTCGATTCCAGTAGAGCCAGAGGTCTTCCCTGGCTGGAATCGTGGCTTCAAATCTCACTGGAGTCGTTCTCTAGCGACAGAGGTGGGGACATGAATCTAGTGGTCGATTCATGCCCCATGGTGCTCGATCCTCCTGCCCTGAGGTCCCCCTTGCTTCTCTGATCCCTAGTGTGCCATTTCGCTGCTTCCCCAAGCCTCTAGTGGAAGCTCGCTGGAATCGCAACATCCCATCGTCGCCAGGGAAGATGATGAATAGTGTTACACGACCAGGTGCCTGCAGCTCTGCCACGCCTCTCCAAGCTTCCAGAAATGTTCCCCGACATGCCCCCAAGCTTCCAAAGTCTCAAACAACGTGAATCAGGCCTCGGATCTCCCCTGCAAGCATCGTCACCGGAACACCATCAAAGCTTGATCGGGGAACCAGCTCGAGCAACCATTCTTGCTGATGAAGGGGGGAAACTCATCCTCGTCGCTCTCTGTGCCTCCAGGAGCCCTAGACCACACTGTCGCCCCCAGAGCATCCTTCTCCGACGTTGTCATCGGAGCTGCCACAACGACGAGGGAGATGGGCAGCCTCTTCCGATCGTTGAGCAAAGCAACGGAACCGTCAGATCTTCTTCCCTTCCTCTCCTCTTGCTTATTGGGCGATTGGATGCTAGATCAGACCACGGGAAAGCCTAAGATCTCACTCTAGTCATTATCGCCGGTGAGATACGATCATCGGCGACCGTTGGGTTATTTTTTTTAGTTTCTTTTAATAAAACTCCTCTCTCTTTTCTTTTCTTATAGGGAAGTCCTTTTATTTTACTTTTAGGTCCCTACATATTTTTTTAAAGTTCTTTTAATAATATTTGCTTTGAAGAATTGCATAGGAACCCTTGGAAGTCTTCATTAATGTTTTCCATGCTTTAAAATTAGGCATAAACCCACTGATTTACTTTTCTTACATTTCGGTCCAGCAGTTTTGCAAAAGAAACCTTGAGCTTTGTTAAAACTATTCTGAATGCATCCTTTTCAGTCAAATTGCAAGTTAAACCCTGGATATTCAAATCTTTGCTTAAATGTGCTCAAAAATTACATTTACAACCCTAAGCATCATTAAAATAATTCTGAATGTATATTTCTCTGTTTAAATTGCAAGTTAAATCCTGGGAACTTAAATATTCACTCAGATGCCTTCAAAATTGCATTTTAACCCCTGAATTTCACCAATTTCACACTAGATGTATATTTTCTAGAGTAAAATTATAGAATTGTCCTTAAATTTCATGTTTCCAAACATAAACTCTTTTTCTTGCACATTTAACCCTGAATTTCTTTAGAATAGTATTAAATACATGTTTTAATGGCAAAATTGCACATTGAACCTTATGAACCTTGAATTTAACAAAAAAAGCACAATTTTGCACATTTAACCCCAAATTTCTTCAAAATTACAAAATGTGTTTTTCTATGTATTTTTGATGATTTAGCCTTAGAATTTCAGTTTTCACTCAGAATTCAGGAATTTTGCACAAAAGCCCCTAGAATTTACACCTTTTTCACTCACATGCATGTTGTACATTTTGTTGCTATTTGTCAAGCATATTTTTTCATGTCTTTTTTCATGCATTATGCACACACTTCCAGCTCTTTTCAAACCTGATTTTCACATCGTTTCCCTATTTTCTTCTGACTTTTACGATTCTGATTTTATTTGGCTTTCCATCGCCGAGGGCGTACATTAACAGGCTTAATAATGTCGACATTGTCCCGAATGAGGATTATTTTCCCTAATTTGATTTTCTTGGAATTATTCAAGTTTCCGCTGTTTTGCGTGACGCTTTCCGAGTATTCTCAATTTCCATGATTTTCCTCATCACCCACGGGCATACAGTAAAGTTGCATTATCAATGCCTACATTTGTCCCTTTGATTATCATTTTTTACTTTTCTTTTCTTCATTTCTTTGATTTGGCATGTTTTCCAATCATATTTAGCATGTGCACACAAAATACGCAAGTATACACACAATAGATCATTAGCAAGCAGGAAACCTAGAAAGACCGAGCTCCTCGGGTGCATAGTGGTGCCTAACCACTTCCCCATGGATAACAAGAACCCTTACCCTTTCTCTGACCCGCATTGATTTATGCACTACATCCATTAGGCTCGAAGCATACATGTTTTCTTCACCTTGATTTCTTCTTGGTTTTTCCTTCGTGTTTGGTTTTCCTCGTCTTTCCAGTAAAAGACTAGGTGGCGACTCCTTTCCTTATCCTTTCTTATCTTTCCTTGGTGTTTCTGAGTCTAGTCTTCTTCTTCGGATTCACCATCTTCGTCATGACCGTATCGGGACTCCTCGTGTGCTTCCAGACACCGTAGGAGAGCCGTGCAGGGTTCCACTGGCATGGTCACACCTTTAATCTCAACTTTGTCCCAAAGAGGTAGGATCTTGTCACTACAAGATGGAAACCCCACGAGCCGTTTGGGGAGTATGTCGACTGCTGGCACGCCCCTGCATCACAAGTGAGAGATAGACCCTTCGATAAGGAGTCTATCAGAATCATTATTCAAGGCGTGCAGCCAGATGTTGGGGCTCTATTGAGCATTTAACCTGTCATCACCTTTCCATCTTTGATTCGGACAGGCGCACATGTAGAGAGCTCCCATCGTAGTGGTAGTCCTGCACTCGCCACCTTCACCAAACAAGCCACATCTCTGGATCACCATGCGAGCAGCAGCACTCGTAACAACGTTGGCACTAGTTACCCTAAGAGGCAGGATCCTCCCAAGCCTATCGTCACATACGTAGGGTCGCCTACCATACCCATCAATGTGGTGAACCAACCAAGCCTTAATCAATTAGTCTATGCACCAGCAGCTAGGGCACCATACACACCATAGATCACCACCACCGCCCAGCTGGTGTATCCTGTGGCACTGGTCTGGCAAGGACCCTACCAAGGGCAAAGACGACCTTAGTGTACTACACAACAGTAGACTCCGCTTGTTGAGCCACTAAGTGTCGTCCTCCCTAAGGTGGTGTCACTCTTGAACCTTCCGGAGGTCCGTCCCCTACCGAGCCCTCTATCGGTGTGGTACAACACAAGTGTCCACTGCAATTTCCATCACTACGTGGGTCATTCGATGGATAATTGCATGGCTTTTCAGAATGCCATTCAGGACTTGATTGACTGTATGGTCATCGTCATTGACACCCAGGAGGCACACACCACATCAACACCAGCACCTCCATGAGCACAAGCACCACCTACCTATTCTGACGTTGTCAACTAGCCCATACTTGCACATAACAACTCAGCAGGCGCCGAAGCCTTTGGAATCCATTTCCTTTCTACTTCTAAGTCCATGACGGATGTCGTGGACCCCTCTAATCTAATCCATACAATTAGCAGTTTAGCCCCTATACTTCACTGATTTTACTCTGAATGCCTGCTTTCAAGGGTAAAATGATTGTTTTGCCCCTCGAACTTTCTTGAATCATTTTTCTTGCATATTTTACCCTGAATTCCCACTGAATTGTTTTAAATGCAAGTTTTAGTGGTAAAATTGCATTTTAACCCTAGGAAACTTCAATTTGACTAGGATTGCACATGTTTGCACATTTGACCCTAGATTTCTTCATAATTGCATAGAATGTGTTTTCCTATGTATTTTTTGATGATATGGGCTTAAGAATGTCAGTTTTAATCAGAATTTGGGTTTTTCGCACAAAGGCCCCTGGAATTCTCACTATTTACACCTACATATGCATTTTGCACTTTTTTTCCACATCTTTCTGCACAAGTTTTCTTGTCTTTCCTTCCTTGCTTGGCACACACTTTTCTAGCTAGTTCCGAGCTTAGTTTTCTCATCGTTTCCTGTTTTCGCCTTTAGATTTGTTTTGGTTTTCCATCGCCCGAGGGCGTACATTAAAAGGCTTCACAATGCCGACATTATCCCGAAGTGAGGATTATTTTCCCCTTTTTTGATTTTCTCGGATTTATTCGAATTTCCGCTGATTTGAGAAATGCTTTCCGAGAATTTCTCGATTTTCACGATTTTCCCCATCACCCAAGAGCATACAGTAAAGCGACATTCTCCAAGCCTACATTTGACCCTCGGATTAGCTTTTCCTTTGTTTCATTTCTTTACTTTGATTTGGCAAGTTTTCAGTCATATTTAGCATCAACATATAGAATGAGCAAGCATACATCCATAGACCATTGACAATAGGGAAACCTAGAAAGATCGAGTTTTCTCGGGCGCATGGGGGTGCCTAACCCCTTCCCCATGCGTAACTGGAATCCTTAACCTTTCTCTGGCCTGCATTCATATATGCATTGTCCATTAGGCACGGAGCACACACATACATTCTACATCTTGTTTGCTTCCTAGTTTTCTTGTGTTTTTGGTTTTCCTCATCTTTCCATTAAAAGACTAGGTGGCAACTTCTTTCCTTATCTTTTTTATCTTCCCTTGGTGTTTCTGGGTCTAGTCTCTTCCTCCAGATTCACCATCTTCGCCGTGACCATATCTGGTCACCTCGAGTGCTTCGACGCATCCGGTAGTAGGACAGTTGCGCAAGGGTTCCACCGGCATGGTCATAGGAACTGGCGACTCCACTGGGTATAACCAGATTCTAGCTTTCATTCTGGTTTCCCTACTTGTATTTGGTTTGTTTACATTATGCTTGTTTACTTGTTCTTATTTGCTTGTACATATTTGACTGAACATGCCTATTTTGCTTACTTTACACTATTGCTATGCCACCGCACATGCACATGATCTAATTCATGCTTTGTTTGTCAATACTTGCTTTTTATTCACCTACTTGAGCACTACACAAGCACATGCCATGTTTACGCCTTTTGTTTGACTTTTGAATGCCATAATTGTGTGTTTTTTCCCCTTTCTTTTCGAATTTGCCATGATTAGGAGAGTAGAGACATGTTTGCCTCCCTATCTGGTTAAAATAACACACAAATTCAGACGAACAATAAATAAGGCATAACTAGAGACAAATGCTCATAATTCGCTCTAGTTAAAACACACAAACTCAAACGAACAATTAATAAGGCATAACTAGAGACAAATGCTCATAATCCCCTCTTGTTTAATAAAATGCAAGTAAAAGACAACAAGGCATATCACATGTTTGATCATATAGGGCATGCATCTTCTCCTCTCGGTCTACCCACAGTTTGTGAAGGACAATCCTAACAGCCCATTCTATAGCTTTGGCATAGAGCGTGTTTTTAATTTGTCCCCCCTTGTCTAGGGTCGTGTCGGTGCTAGTAGAGGGTACAGCTCCTTACTACTGCAAGAGACGAGGCCACCAACGCACCACCCGTTCACTACTTACGCTTTGGCCAGGATTTAGAACGGGGACCTTACTTTCTGACCAGAGTCGAAAAACCCAAACCCATGAGTGCGTCCCATATGGTTCGCTCCATGTGGGACATGCATGGTGAGAGAGAGAATGTTAGTAGCATTCATGTGCATGTGTGCCATTCATGCCACCCTAATAAACAATTGCATAGCTAACTTAACTTCTTTTTTGTTGTTGTCTTGTCTTCACTTTTTCACTTTTTTTGCTCTTTTCCACTGACACATTAGGTTCTTTTCCTTTGCCAGGAATAGAATTCTGAGTGCGAATTCCTAGGTCTGAGCCTGAGAGTTCCTTTATGTAACCTCTATCTTGAGGCATTGTTCTCAACTGTCTGTTCTCGAGCTATTCGTCACTTCTGACGATAGCTCCTCGTAGGCGTCGTCCTTTCACTTGCAATCACAGCCTTGTTCTTACCCGTTCGCGGTCCATCATGACCCAGCGAGCTTTTGAGACCTCCGCACCAGCTGCCTTAGAGGGGATTCTTGTTTCTGCCCCTCCTCACTCTTTTGCTTTGTCATCACTCATTCCTTCATCGCTCCATGGTGGCTTCTTTCAAGCACATGGAGTTCCTCGCCCTCCGGTTTCGGGACACTGGTAGACCTTTATTAGTCTGGGGCCCACAACGGAGGCGGTTACCATGACAACTTCCAGGGCATCTGATCTGACGATACCCTATCCTTCTGTTGACCCTCATCCACTTGACACCTAGTTGGTTGCGATTGTCTCTTCAATAGGAATTCAACCCGCAGCATCTTTGAACCTCCAGCCCCCTATGACATCCCTACCACTTGATCTTCTAGCCCTCGGTGCTGCTGCCGATGGTTCTGCCACTATACAATCTCAGCAACTTCTGGCCCTTGCATAGAGGTTGCAAAGCATGGCATTTTCTTTGGATCCCACTTTGACTACGCCGTCTGTCCTGTTCCTTAGGATCTTGCTCAGCCTGCTCAAGCACTTCATGCAGCATCAGCCACTCCACCACCGTAGCTGTCGCCATAATTTCCCTCTGTCCCGACAACTGGCGTAGCCACTCTACCTATAGCATGATATCCACAGCATATTCCTCCTGCAACTGGTGGTCAGCCTCTTGGGCTGGTTGGAGTACATCGGTCGTGAACCCGACCTTACCAGTTCAGCAGCTGCTACTCCCACACACAACAGCACGCACTGCACTACATAACATTTCTCTACCCTTGCATCAGGTTCAGGCATCAGCATACACTCCACCACTAGCACACACACACGGGTACACTGGTCATCATGCCGTAACACTAGGTGGCGAGATGATAGATCTGGAGGAGCACACGGGTGCTATTGACACAGCGTACGCGGGACCCGCCCTGGCTGCACACTCAATGTCAGTAGCAATGCCTAATGCGCATTTCGCCTGGATGAACGACCTGGAGAAAGCTCTCCGACAAGTGCAGGGCGAGGATTGCCAGTTTTTCTCTTTCCAGGACCTCTACTACTTCCTAGAGGCATTACTCCCCCCCGAACTTCCATATCCCGGAATTCGAGAAATATAATGGGAAAGGTTGCCCAATTTCACATCTTCGGGCGTACTGTGGCGATCTCGCTCAGCCTTAGGCTGACGAGAGACTTCTCATTCACCTTTTCCAAAAAAGTCTTACAGGTCCAGCTCTAAAGTGGTTCACATCACTGGATATGACCACCATCAAGGCCTAGAATGATCTAAGCCAAGCTTTCCTAGAACAGTACTCTTTTAATCTCAACATGGTCCCAAAGTGCGAGGACCTAGTCACCACCAAGAAGAAGCCCCACGAGCCGTTTAGGGAGTACGTCGGGCATTGGCGAGCCCTCACTTCACAAGTGCGCGATAGACCCTTTGATGAGGAGTCTATCGAAATAATTATTCAAGGAGCGCAGCCAGCCACTGGGGCCCTGTTGAGCATTCAACCCATTTCCACCTTCACTGCCCTGATTAAAGCTGGCACCCGCGTTGAGAGCTCACTCAATAGTGGAAGCTTCCCTGCACAAGCAGCATTCGCCAAGCAGACTATGGCTACTAGAGGAACTAGTAACAATTACAATGGATCTAACACTGGATTCAGTTAGAAGAAGGAGTCAGATAAGAACGCTGTGGCATACGTAGGAGCCCCTGCTATGCCAGCCAATATGGTGAACCCGCTAACTCAGAATCAGGTCATTTATTCTCCTGCATCTAGAGCACCCCGCAATTCACAAATCACTACCATTGCCAAGCTAGCCTACCAGCCAGCACCGACAAGGCAAGGGTGTTACCTAGGACCTAGGCAGTCACCACAACCTGAGAGGGACTACACTCCTCTGGTTGAGCCATTGAGTGTCATATTTCCTAAGGTAGCGTCATTACTGAAGCTTCCAGAAATCCACCCACCGCCAAACCCGATTCCACCATGGTTTAAGGCGGATTTATTTTGCAGTTACCATAGAGTCGCTGGGCAATCTACGGATAACTGCTATACACTCCGGAATGCTATTCAGAACCTGATTGACTAAAAGACCATCAGTATTCACACACAGGAGGTAGAGCCTAGGCCCACTACACGAACACCCCACTCATCTGCATCCACATCTTGCAGCATAGTCAGCCAGCCATTGCCTGAGCATGCACCAGGAACCTCGAGAGTGCATTTCTTTTCTTCGGATGAGGTTGAGCCTTTTGATGCTTCTCGCCTCATCCATGATGTTTCAGAATCCTTCTCTTATCAGCTGAGTCACTCTTTCCTTGATATTGTAAATTCCACTGTCAACGTGATCCAGTTAACTGCCCGACCAAGGCGCGTGGCTACCAGACCTGTTATGCAATCTGCCCCACCAACAATCAGCCTGTTAGCCAGACCGAGGCATAACCCGACCCACCAAGCACCAGCACCTTCTCTACCAATTTCAACCTTAATAGAATTAAGGGCCCATGCTCCTGTGGTCGTCAACCTAACACAGGACACCCACCACATGCCCTACAGCTACACCGCCAAAATGTGCGTAGAGGTAACGCGGTCGGAAAGGGTATACAAGGCCCCAGTCCCAGCAACCAAAACCAATCAGCCTGTGACTTCCTCATCCCAAGCAAAAAACCACACTCCTAACCCAATCCCTGAGGAGACTACCACAAGAGCTAATCCCACTGCCAAAGTTGACCCACCTGTAGCCGACATCACTACCCAGCTAAAGAAAATCAAAGCAGACATATCCATCTAGGACCTAATCCACATCTCGGTTGAACATAGGGAGGCGTTTCTTCGAGTCTTCCAGGCCACCCATGTTTCCTCAACCATACAACCTTCAGTCTTGGAGAACATGGTGGGGATGATAGCCACGGCCGAGGTCATTTCTTTCTCCAGTTCAGAGCTTCCTTCGGCAGATACCAATCACAACCAACCCCTTTTCATCGCGATGCAATATCAAAATTTCTGCATTCCTCTCACTTTGGTCGATAATTGCAACGATTTGAACGTCTGCCCCTTGCGAACTATGAGTCAGATCGGTTTAAAATCAAAGGACATCACTCCAGTAGTGAAGAGAATGACGACATTCGACAACACGCACCACGATGCCTTAGCGATCCTGATCATTCCATTAATCATTGGCCCTACTCGCTTCGAAGTCGAATTTTATGTCGTTGATCTTGAACCATCTTTCAATCTTCTGCATGGGTGCCCTTGGCTCCACAAGCATCAGGTTATCCCCTCAACCCTCCATCGCAAGATTAAATTCCGTTGGAACAATGACATTGTCGTTATGATGGCAGAAAACCTCGAAAAGGAGAAGGTTGAGGCAGTCTCTTCAGTTTCGCTCCATACTGTCCATTTTGACTCCATACCTCTGATGTGCTCTACTGTGTCTACCGTTTTGAACCAGTCAATTTTATTCCGATTCTCGAGCGTGCCAGTCCTTTGGTCGCTTTTGGCAACCCCTTTTCGATGGTCGAGAATCTATGTTAGAGATGGGGGTACGAGAAGGGAGCACCTCTCAGGCGGAATGATCGAGGAATCGCAAAACCAATTGCCGCGGAGAGAAGACACAAGTTTGAAGGACTAGGATACAAGCGCAAGCCGCAAGACAGATACATAAAGTGTCTTAAATTTCAAAAGCTCATTATTCCACGAAATTTAAACAATTTTGTCTGTGCAGGATTGCTAGATCCCAATCTGAGTTTGATGCTTGCAGAGCCCGAGCCAATTGAGCCAATCAGTGAGCCAGAATGGGTATGCATAGATGACTACTATGTGGAGGAGGAAATTAGGGATTTTGGAATGGGTTCAGCATCATCCGAGTCCCCGGGGATAGCTATGCTAGCATTGCCACCTCCGGAGTCAATAGAAGGTCTGTCTACCAATCCAGTTGCAGTTTGGGATGCAGTAGGGGCGGAATCAGCAGTAATAGCTTTAGAACAACAGCCAGTTTTGAGGGGATTACAGCCAGGGTAGCCAGAATCAGAACCTAAGGTGTTGAAGACTACCAACGCGTACTATGTGGATTTCACTTCTGATGAAGAGGAAGGAGATGCCGTGGTAGCTCAGGTGGATAACATGCTTAGTGACTTGGAGGTTTTATTTCAAGAGCAGTTATCGATACTGGCCGAAGATGTGCACGATGAACTGAGGTGCAAGAAAGGGAAGGCGGTAATGATCGAGGACACAAAGGAACAAGCAGTTGCACTGGGTCAGCCTGCAATCCTGACCATTGAAGAGAACAAGTCTTTGAGCGCTAGACCAGAGGAGTGTATCTCCTATCAGCCGGGAGGTGGGTCTAAGTGGTACTATCAGACCTAGCCCCACTTGAGCAGTGGGGTCCAAAAAAAAAAGATCCTGAGTTAGGCTCAAGAGGGAACCCGAGCAGCAACACTCACATCAGTCAGACAGTGGACAACTGCCCACCTGTTGTACATGTTGTACAAAGACATCATGAAATTGAAAACTTTTGTTTACCGGAAGTAAAACAGTTAGACACAAGTTCAAAGATAGCAGAGCCAGGAATCATCAAGGGTGCATACAAGAAGACTAGGGTTACTGTGACCATTCTAAAACACCATCAGGAGCTATCATCCTTGAGGACATGGATTGCATCAAACAGTCAGAGCCAATTAATTCATGCTACCTGAAAAGGTACTATTAGTGATCATAAACAGTGTGTCCTCACTCTACGACACCAACACTTTCCTCCATGCCAGCATAAATCCATGCTCTTCCTACATCCATGTAGCTCTACTTCGCAACACACTAATTCTCATGCAAAATATGCATATATAGGGCGTAGTTTGCTTGCATAAACACATGCATAGATCTTCGCCCGATGATGATAGGTAGAATAAGCCAGCTAATGTTAGGAATGTGTAGCACCTCCTCAGGTAGATACTATACAGGAACTTAGGGAGTGAGGGAGCCACCTTTCATTATGAATTGGGCGAAGTATTCAAGCTCTTTAGGGACCCTACACCTCTGAGAGGGAGATAAAATGGTAGGAGTGAGAATGAGAGTGTGAGAAATGAAATAATATATATATATATCTATGAAAGGGCATAAAAGAATAAGAAGTCAGAAGTCGCAGATAGAAGTCAGCCTTAAAGAGAGAGGTGTGACGGGTAGCTCTGCCCCTCTAGTTTATCTTGGAGAGGAGTCGAAGTGAGTACATGGGAGACATGTTCCAAAAGGGCCTAGCTAACCCTTTAAACAAGCAACAGCTCCCCACCATAGACCAGGTACCTATTATGCCCTTTCACACGGGGAACCCCTAGGCGCGGTTCACCAAACCTACTCCGGTGTGCGGAAACACACGGGGAGGTTCGATACAGTCACGGTGAAAATGGTGAATCCGAAGGAAGAGACAAGACTCAAAAACACCAAATGGAAGACAAAAGGATAAGGAAAGGAGTCACCACCTAGTCTTTTAATGGGAAGACGAGGAAATCCAAAACACACAAAAAAGCAGAAAGCAAACAAGATGCAAAGATGCATGTGTTATTTGTGCCTAATGGATAATGGAAGAATGAATGCGGGCCAGAGAAAGGGTAAGAATTCTGGTTACGCATGGGGAAGGGGTTAGGCACCCCCATGTGCTAGAGAAAACTTAGTCTTTCTAGGCTTCCTACTGTCTATGGTCTGCTAAATGCGTGCTTGCTTATTCTATAAGCTTATGCAAAAATGCGACTGAAAACATGCTGAATCAAGGAGAAGTGAAATCAAAGGAAAAAGTTAATCCGAGGGTCAAATGTAGGCATTGGCAATGCCGCATTGCTGTATGCCCGTGGGCGATGAGGAAAACCGTGAAAATTGGGAAATTCTCAGAAAGCATCTCGCAAAACAGCAGAAAGCGGGATAAATTCGAGAAAATCAAAAAGGGGAAAAAGATAATCCTCTTTTCAGGAGCATGTCAGCTTTGACAAGCCTTTTGCTGTACACCCTCAGGCGATGGAAAACCAAAACAAGTGAAAACTGCAGAAAACCAGAGAAAACCCGAAAAATGAGGAGAAGACTAAGCTCGGAACATAGCTAGAAAGCGTGCACCAAGCAAGGAAAAAAAGTCAGAAAAGAAAACCATGCAAAAAGATGTGAAAAGTATGCAAAATGTAAGTGTGGGTGCAAATCTAAAGAATGCAGGGGGTTTTATGCAAAAAGCCCAAATCCGAGGAAAATCGGAGTCCGTAAGCCCAAATCAGCGAAAACACATGGGAAAACACATTCCATGCATGAATGAAGAAATCTAGGGTCAAATGTGTATCCCTAGTCAAAGGAAGCTCTCTAAGGGTTTGAATGCAATTTACCCACTAATGCATGCATGCACATCAATTCAGCACAAAATCAGGGTAAAAATGCAATAAAATAGCATGGAAATGATCTAGGAAGTTTCAGGGGCAAATTGGTCATTTTACCCTTGAAAACAGGCAATCAGAGCAATATCAATGAAGCATAGGGGCTAAACCCAGTAAACAATGCATTCTAGGAAGTTCTGAAGAAACTCAGGGACAAAAGTAATTTTCACTGTGATTAAACATGTAGAAGAAATTCAATGCAAAAGGAGGGTTAAAATGCAATTTACCCAAGAAAAATGCTTATGGAATGTTTTTAAACATGTTCAGGGTTTTCCATGCAATTTTCACATCAAAACATTCTTTCTGGATGCTTTCTGTAAAACATAGGGGCTCATATGCAATTAAACCAGCATAATTGTGCATTCAGAGACATTAAAAAATATGAGGGCTTATGTGTAATTTTCGCAAAGAAAATGAATTGTCAGAAACTTTCCAAGGAAATCCAGGGTCATCAATGCAATTTGTCTGAAGCAAAACACATTTTATAAACTCTAGAGGGCTTTTATTAAAGTTTTAAACTCAGAAAACATTACTTTAAAAGTGCAGGGTAAGAAATGTAATATTTTCAGTTAAAACTTTATTCGAAACATTTTGGAAAAATGACAGATGGACTTAGATGCAAGAGAAGGACCTAAAAGTAATTTTGGAAGGACTAAAATGCAATAAAAACATTGTTTCTGTATTGTTTATTAAAACAAAAGATTTTTGATTTTTTTTATTAAA
>JAMKQA010003742.1:0-38847 GCA_024699735.1 Posidonia australis
CTTATGCAATATCTTTGCATTATACACTTGACCCGGGATAAAAGAGTGATATTCCTGAGCATAGGACACACCCCGCACATCATGCACCCATTAGCATAAGGCACTTAACATGGCATGGCATATCGTCCTCGGGCATATATAGCAAAAGACTGAAAAGTCAACATTTCATTGGAGAAATCATAGAAGACCGATTTCATCGGGCGTACGAGGGTGCCTAACCCTTCCTCGTGCGTAACAGGGATCCTTATCCGCATTTCTGATTTTCGTAGACCTTTCTTTTTATTGTTTGCATGATTTTTTTCACGTTTATGGTTTTTCTCGTCTTCCATAATAGACTAGTTGGCGACTCCTGCATTTGCATTTTATTTTGCTTTTTCGACATGATTTTTGCCGACTGATTTCGCATCTTTTTGCAGAATCTCCTCGCCGGCATGGTTACAGTTATACATATATATTAAATCCAAATACGATCCATTTAATTATCGTGTACCTAATACTAAATCCAAACATGAATTGTCTGTTAGCGTGTATACACGACATAACCCGTTAAGTACACGTTTAAGTGAATCATGTCGTTTTGACACGATAACGATCTGATTGATACGAGTACACGTTTATTATATAGTTACACATTTATTACAAGATTACACATTTAGTATACGTTTAACATTTGCACGTTTTGTACATGTAAAAAAATCAAAGACAAATTAATAATTCATGAAACCAATAATTCAACAATATTTCACAAGTTTTATTGTTCCATATGTTAATATTATAAGTTTACAATATATCATAAACATCCACTATTCAAAATAATGAAATTTATAATCTATATACATGATTAGATAACGTGTATTTATGATGTACTTATCAGGTTTTTTACCTTAAACACGAAAACGACCCGTTTAATAATCGTGTCTACCGAATAGACATGATAAGGACACGAGACATGATAACGATAAACCCAAATAATGTTATATTGTGTCGTATTCGTATCATGTTATCATGTCGTGTCAGAAATTGACAGGTCTAATTCTAACAGCTAAAGTAACAGTTAAAGAAGCTTGGACAACTATTGTGGGTGCCACTAACCCAATTTGAATGCTCAATTAGCTCCTGGTAGTGTCAATGGCTTCTCCCATTTCATGTTATCAATCACAAAGACAAGAAAACTTGCAATTTGGCTACATTGCATGGTTATGTGCACCATTTGGAAGCAACATTACAAGAGGATTTTTAAATCAAAACCTTTCTATGCAAGAATTACTATTGATGCTATTGCCATGGTGAATACTCGCATTAGGAGTATTTCTCTATCACATCATCATTCCTTGCAGTTTCATCCTGATGTAGTGGCAGTTGGAGATCCACAAGATCTGATCAGATAAAGATAAAACTCTGATGCTACTATTGGAAGAGGTGCATCAGCAAGTGGTATGATAGCACAGTTTCAGAAGGTTTGAACCTTGTTTCAGCTGCCTTCTTCCATCCTCCTTGCACTCCTCTGGAAGTAGAAGCAACATCTCTTATTCAAGGCATGCTAACGGCTATCCAACAACGCTAGTCTAATGTTGTTCTAGAGAGTGATTGTTTAATTCTTATCAACTCTCTCAAAGGCAACTCTACTTCGTTGATCTGTTGCATTTTGGATCAAATTCTAACATGCAGATTGCTTGAATAGGAATTTGTTTCAGTCGAATACGACTGTATCAATAGAGAATGTAATGACTATGCTCATACTCTAGCTCAAAATGATCTTAGGTATAAAAGAAAAGTGTTGTATACTGAATAAACTATTCAAAGGCACAAATAGAGTGTAGGACACAGTCAAGTATGTGTTTTATATAAAATGTAGGATTTATGTCGTTCTACACTTTATTGCAATTTTCATCTGATTTGTTTTGGTAATTTTAAATAATGAAGGTTTATACCTTAGTGTTTTCTATTGTTGTGCGCAAGGAGTTTGAATGGATCCTAGGTGTGCATTTTGGTCTATGTTGAGTACTCTGTGTGATGTCAGAGTTATCCAGCAGGTCCTACGCATATGGTCTGCACGTCTTGGTCAGTACTATAGGATGTTGCTACCTGTTGTGTTAGAGTATGGTTTGGCTTTATTCAAATAAGTTTTTAAATATTTCTATTTTTTTTTTATGGTGACCAAGAGGTTGAGGTCTATGAATCAATAGAACTGAGACTATGGTTCAAGGACCAAGAGTGTTGAAGGATCATATTGATGGACTTGGAACGATTGATACCTTTAAAGGATCACGTGCGAGGCCTAGGTTAAGGTTCTGTATTATGTGCTAGTAGGGTTAGGAGTTAGAATCCCTGGATGGCCTTAGCGTAGAGACTAGTGTGTTGGTAGGATCAGGGGTTAGAGTCCCTGATGGCTTAGGAGGAGAGACTAATGTGCTGGCAGGGTTAGGTGTTCAAGTCTTTAGGTGGCTCAAGCGCAAAAAATTGTCTATTGACAGGGTTAGGGGTTAGATTTCCTTAGATGGTCCAAGTACTAAGGACATTAATGGTGCATACCATGTGAGAGTTAATCATAGTGTGATATGCTTGTACCTCGTTTTTGATGACATCCTAGAGTGGACAATTCTGAAGGGTTTTTCATTGAGAGAGGAGGGACTTAAGACAGATAGATTCCTTCACAAGGTGATTCGTCTGTGGTAATGTTGCTACTACTTGTGATTGATGTTGGTTGTTTGAGCTCGAGTGACATGACGTGTGTGTATGTATTGTTGGTGTGTTTTGTTTGTGATGTAAAGCGTTCAGACACTGTTGGCTGTCTGATACACATATTAAGAGTGTAGGTTTAGATTGTGCTTTTTGAGTTACTCAAGGAACATTGAGTGTTTTGTGTTGTGTTGAGGTTTCAACAATGTATGATGAGTTTTTGATGCATGCTTATATAATAAAATGCATAATGTTTTTTGTGCATCGATCATCGTGGCTTCAATATTTGAGAAGCACGAGGGATCTAGTTTGGTGGATTTAGTAGTGTATTGTAAGATGCATGTTTTAAAGTTTTACATCCATGCTCCTGGTTTGGCTTTAGTTTTCCCATGGCTTTACTTCTTAGATAGTTTTGTGGGTGGATTGTGATCTGAGGATCTGCAATTTGTCTAGCATGTTGGAGGTACATTTGAGGTGTACATTAACTATGTGTGTTTATATCTGGTTTGTGATTTATGTGGAGATTTTTTTCAGAAGTTTTCAGTGGATTTTTGGGACATAAATGATGGAATACTAATGTCATTTATTGTTGAGGTTTTTCAAGTGGGATTTTTCTATGGATTTTCATGTGTAGCGGTGGCGTGTCATACCTACGCATTCCATAAGTGTATTGAGATTTAGCTTTTTTTCCTGTCGTTTTGTAGAATTAGGTTCTCAATGGCATCCTTGGTTATTCCTTAGTGGACCTCCCTTTCTCTTTGTTGAATATGACTTGAATTATGATTGGAGATTGTTGAATATGACTTGAATTATGATTGTAATTATGGAGCAAATTAGTCTTTTGGACCTAGTATATATATGCTAGGATTCCCATTGTTATGCTCAACACCCTTTTGTATCCCCAATTACACATAGTGAAGAGCAGCCTCTCCATCCGTAGACGTACCCAATTCGGAGAACCACGTAAATCTCTGTCTTGTGTGATATTGTTTGTTGCTGATTTGGGTTTGACAATTAGTTTTCTCTTCTCCCCACGCACAACACTCTTACCTTGGGTTACCTCTTCATTTTAAAATTAGCTCTTCTAGGGACTAGATGCATATCATTGATAAGATGGAGTCTCAACTGGACAATTAGAAGAGCACTTACTTACTCTACTCTCAGGGGTCGAATCACACTCATAAACTATGTTCTTTCTGCTCTTCTTACATATTTTCTCTCATTTCTACGTATTCCTAAGAAGGTAAAACTTAGAATCGACTCTATTCGTAGATGATTCCTTTGGAAAAAGTCCTAACCTTCACAAGGCTACAATCTTATTAATTGAGAGAGCATTTGCCATAGAAAAGCACAAGATGGCTTAGGAATTATTAATTTAAGAGCCTTTGAATCAACTCTAAAAGGAAAAAAATTTTGGAGAATCCTCAACGATTCTTCTAGCCTTTGTGCTAGAATCAATAATGCAAAATATTTCCAATCTAGCCTTTTCTTTGGATTCCTTAATCAAAATTCCAATTCCACTTCTTTCTTCTGGAAGGAGGTTAAAAAACTCTTCCCTGTTCTTATAATTGGTACCTCTATCTCGTTGGGTAATGGGAAGGCCATCTCTCTTTACGAACATGCTTGGATAAGTATCCCTCCCATGCTTATACAGTCAAGCCAAAAGCAAGAAAATCACTCTTGATTAGATTTGGAGACTAAATGACTATAGTCTTCTCAACCTTCTCAATTCTAAATACCTTGCCTAAATTCATGACCGTAGTCTTCCACTAGACTTTCTACCCCAACAGTGCATAAACTGTCAAAAGCTGTTATAATCTAATTAATGATGGAGGAGTTAGATCTAAACTCTACACTAAAATTTGAAAAGCCCTTGCCCCCTTAAAGGTTTTGTTGACTCTCTTTTCACAACAAAAATTTAACAAAAATCAACCTTAGCAGACAAAGGTTGGAATGGCAACACGAGCTGTTCCTTCTGCAATCTTGGGTCCGAGGGCGTCTTCCACCTTTTCTTTTCATGTGCTTTTGCTAAAATAATATGGAATTTCTTTTTTTCAGATAGCTTCCTTGATTCCCTAGATCAAATCAGTTTAGATTTCTATCAAATTTACTCATTGATAAAATATAATAGATTTGAACTAAATGGTCTTGCTTGGCATACCATTGTGATGGCTTCTATGTGGACAATTTGGTTGTTTAGGAATCGTATTATTTTCAGGAATAAGTTTTCTTCACCGTTACATACATTTCACAACAGGAATGAAGAAAATTCGGTGACTTCTTCCAACATCCTAAAAGAAAAAATTTCTGGACAGTCAGAGGGACTGTTGAAGCTACGGTTGCTCCATTAGCACTTCGCCATTCCCATATGCATCTGCTGCAGGAACATGAGCAGGAGAATCTAATTGCTGAATGACCCATGGGAGCTGGTTGATTTGCAACTGCAATTCTTTTCTTACCTGATCTCAGTGCTTGGCCAACTGGTTTCTTTTTAAAATTCTGTTTTGCTCTTGTTTTGTTGTTCTGTCATAGATCTTATGCTGGTCGTCTTTTTTGTTATACTGTTGCCCCATGAATCTTTTTTTGTTTATTTTTTTTTGTTAACAGTTTAAATGAATTTTTATGCATGTTCCAGGATTCGAACCTAGGACCTGTGGCGAGTTTAAAGTTCTTCTAGTCACTGTGACAATGAGATATTGTCATCTTTTTTTGTTTATTGAATCTTGAACTTTATTCAGAAAAAAAAAACACTTACAAAAGCCTCAATGCTTGGTAAGAGGCATTTTAAAAATCTTTACTGAATAGAGCTTTAATGGGTTTGGCTGGTCCATACAAATAAAACGTGAAAAGCAGCGTGAGGGGGTAGATTTGTCCCCATTTATTTCGTCCAACAAGCACGTGTTATTTATTTATTCTTTTAGGGCTTGTTTTACATTTCTAACTGTTAGGCATGGTGGCTTTTCTCACTAAGTGGTGTCTGTTTCTCATCTCCTTCCTCTTCTCTCTTAAGATGCCGACCATACAAGCCGATGTTCTTCACGATGGGGAGTATTGCGATTGTGCTAGAATTAGTGGAGACAACACATATGAGAGAAAAAAATAAAGGAAAATTCGATAAAATATGAGAAGTACTGTGACTGTGAAAAGTACAAAAAAATGTGGAGAAAATATGAAGAAAAAGTAAACCTTAAAAGCATATAGAGACACAAGCTTCTTCTCTTTGTTTATAGCAGATACATGGAGTACAAGATGATGCATGTGACAGTTACAAATATTCTATAACACTCTCCTTTATTTGATTATACCTAAGAAATAATGTTAAGAAAATAAACATGGGGTGAATATTTAGGGATCCAGAGTGGATGAGATCTATGTCGTTAAAACCTTACTTATGGAAAAATCTAATAAAAAGAACTGAAAAAAAGGAAAAAAAAATATTGTTTTCACTATCTCCCCTTGATTGAAACAAGACTTATAAAGTAAAATTACAATAATTATGAAGTAAAATTTTGGAGATGTTTCATTCCGATCTTTTGGATCAACTTCTTAAATGTTAAGTTGGCAATTGACTCTATAAATAGGTATGCTAGATTCTCGATTGATTAAATTTGCTTGACGTCTATTTCACCATTCCTTTGGAGTTCATGCATGTAAAACAATTTTGACAAAATGTGTTTTATTCGATCACCTTTAATGAAGCCTCCATGGAACTAGGTTATGCATGCAGCTTTGTTATCATATATTATTATTGGATTTTCTTTGAAAGTTTTTAGTTTGCTTGTACTTTAGATATGTTGTATAACTTAATTGAGCCAGAAACATTCTTGACTTGCCTCGTGAACAACGATTATTTAAGAATGGTTGGATGAAGTTGTTGCTATTGTCTATTTTTCTAATCTTCATTAGATAGTTGTATCATCATAAGTGAAAATGTATCTTGTTTATAATCTACCGCTGTGAGGGTCAGACAAGTATCTTGCATCTTTATATCCTATAAGATACTAATGCACAAGACTTGTTTCAGATAGGTTTTTAGAAGCTACAAGACTTATTAGAATTCTGAAGGTAGTCGCATCCAATCAACTCCTGATCTTTGTGATAAACCTTGGGCTACAAGCCTTACTTTGTAGTGTACAATTTTATTCTATTCATTTCTTATATAAACAAATATCCATTCATATTCGACAGGAGTAACACCATTTGGTGTTTAGACTATTAATCCAAAGACTTTGTATTTTGTAAGTAAGTTTAACTCAACTTGTATTACTCCTTTCCACATTGGTTAATCATTTCATTATCTATATTCAACGACATTTTGTGGTTCTATTTCATCGTCACTATTGGTGACAGATAAAGTAATTTTATATGTAAAGATATTGTTAACAATTATTTGATTTCTATCTAACACTTCCCCTATATGTACATAATTTGTTAGTATCTCAATATTTATAGGATACATCTCTTCTAGAGGTTCAATATGTGGGGAATGGTCAGATAAGAGTTCATTTTCTTGTCTTATTTGTAATAACTTTGCTAGAGTATTAATGCTTTTCTCTTTCAAGATACTTTGTCTTTTGTACCAAGCAGTCTACCACATTTTAAAGGTTAACTAGACACTTCTATCATTGGGATTGTATTTTGTCCTTCAAAGACATCATTCCTTGTTTGGGTGTTTGCAACAAAGATGTGAGATTTAATAATCTTCTAGTTGTCTATAAATGCATTCGGTAATTGGTGAGTAACTGATTGAAAGTGTAACATCTGCTGGATTTCTTGTTCACATTGCTTTGTACGTGGATCAAAATATGATAGTTTGGGATTTTCCAATGAAACTGATTATTATGTCTCAGGTGATACTGTAGTTTCTCTCATTTTGGGGAAATGGACTTATCAAATTGGCAATCCTCAAAGCATACCTTAAATAAGTCTCCAATAAAGTGTTCCTTGTATCTAATGATTGATGGAGAATCAAATCCAACATAGATGCCAAGTCTACATTGAGGTCCCATCTTTGCTCTTTGTGGTGGTACAATTGGAACATAAATGGCACAATCAAAAATCCGGAAATAGAAAATGTTTGAGGATTGACAATGAGTAAGTTGCATCAATAAAGTTGTTTGTGACCTAATAGGTTGAAGATAGATCAAGAATGTTGCATGTCGGAGAGCATGTCCCCATGTTGTTACTAATAGTTAGGATTTTATTAGAAGCGAGCAAGCGATCCGTTGGAGTTTTTTAATAATACACTCAGCCAACCCATTTTGAGTGTGAACATGAGCTATAAGATGTTCAGCTTCAATGTCAACTAAAATGCAATAATCTAAGAATTACTTAAATGTAAATTCCTTCGCAATATCTAGTCAGATTTTCTTAATTGGGTAATCTAGAAAGTAAGTCCATAATCTTATAATTTGTATTAATAATTTTGCAAATACTAGATTACAGGTTGAGAGAAGATATACATGAGACCATCTAAAAGATGCTTCAATGAGAATCATGAAAAACTTAAATGGGCTAGGGGGTGTATGGGACCACATATACCCCCCTTGAATTCTCTTTATGAAAGATAGGGATTCAACGTTAACTTTAGGTGGTGATGGTCTAGTAATTAACTTATCTTTTAAACAAGTAGAGTATGGAAAATCATTATGTTGGAGGATCTTCTGGTTCTCTAAAGAATGTTCATATGTATTTCTTATTATCTGTCATATCATAGTTGATCCTGAGCGACTAAGACAATTATGCCATAAAATAAACATTAAGTTGTCGTAAGACTTCAGATCGATTAAGGCATGTGTCTCTAAGTTATAAATTGTGGTGTGATAAAGAATAAAGGATTGTGTTGAGAGAATTTCTAACATTTATTTCCCTTTTGGGAATCAAGAAGTTATGAAAAGGAAATCTTTTCCATCTTTATCACCTATTTCAAAGTGATATCCTTTAGTACAGACGTTCTTGTATAATGACCAAGACCTTTGGTGGCATATTAACCAACTTTTTGTCTGGAGTTTTGGGTCAGCCGCATCTTACCTCCATGAATTGCCATCGTGGATTGATACCACGGATGGCCACTGCGTATTGCTATTGCAAAAAATCCAAAGAATTTCTAGAATCCAAAACCTTCGCTCCTTTCCCCAAGACTAATAAAAGAGGGAAAGGTACTGGGGGGAAAGGGAGAGAGAGGTGCAGAGAGGAGGAAGGAGAGAGAGATGTGGAGAGGAGGATATTGTCGTTGTTGTCGTCGTCGTAAGGAGGAGAGGCTGTCAGTCACCGCTCACTACCTTCATCGTCCATTCATCGTCGTACCCCATCGGTGGAGGTACACATCTCGTAGGTTTACGCTGTGAATACTTGAAAATACTTAGGATGTGCAGCTTAGCTTGATCTTTTGGTGTGGTGGAGCTTCCATGATATTATGGAATTTTCGAAGATTTTTCAATGAATTTTCGGCCACTATGACCTATATGAGGTCATTTTCTTTGGATTTTGATACATCGAGCTACGAGTGACAGATTTCTGTGATTTTTGTCCCAAATGGAAAATCGCCTCGAGATCTTCAATTTGACATATTACTTGTAATTTTTGGATGCCCGTGGAAGGAGGGAATTTGATTTGAATTCTTGGGTATACTGTAATAGTGAATAGTGGCTACAAGTTTTGATCGATGATTTCTCAAATTGTGTTTGATGGATTTTGATGATTTTCGTCCCTTACTGTAGAGTTCATCAAGATCTTTAATTTGGTAGCTTGTTGGTAATTTTTGGGTAAAGAATAGATTTTTACTACTAAAAATATAATTATTGAAAACTATGGTTTACTGTGTTGTGCCTCTTAAGGAAGTGATGAACGGTATTTGGAAATTTTGTGTTTTCATCCTTTAAGTTTGTGAAATTTACGTTTTGGTTCTTAATTTTATAGAAAATTTACATTTTAATCATTGTATTTTATATATAATTATTTTTAGTCCCTGTGATATGGAAAAATTACTATTTAATCTATAAACTTTGTGGAAATTACTTTTCAATCCTTAATTTTTGAGTTTAATTATTTTTTAGCGCTTAGATTTATGTAAATTACATTTAAGCCCTTAAAGACTTATTTTTGGTAGTTTTTGATATATTTAATGTTATATTAAGATTGTAGGTAACCATAACATAATAATAATTAAATGAATCATTAGATATGAGTTAAGGACTACCTAAAACACATTAGCAAGATTACTTTGAGTTATAATTTAGCATAAAGATTATATGACCTAGAAATACTAGGCTTTTTCCCGTGACGGTTTAGATGGACTCTAGGGTAAACAATTGGCCTTAGGATTAGACGTTGAATTAGTTTTTGATGTAGTGCACTGAATTGGGTATTTAATGGCACTGCTTAAGTGTAAATTGTATTGGTGTCTAATCTTGGAAGTCAAAGGAACGTCGAGACCATTGTTTGTTCTCTATGTGATTCTTCTAGGTGGGTTTTATACTTAGAAGTTGTTGTTGTTTTTAAGGGTCATTACGACTTCCAAATGGTTTTTCAAAGATTTTGAGAAAAGACATGGATGATTTAATAAGTGGTTTTCAAGGGATTTTGAAAAGAAGATATATGGATTTTGATGGTGCTTCTCTGTACAGTATTTTGTAGTGTTTAGAGATGATTTTCAAAATACTTTCAAAATTGTTTTCAAAAAGAAATACATCTGTTTGCAAAGGTTTTGAAAAGTGTTTTTCGTTCTTTCTTGTTTGTGGTGGACCAACAGATTGAAGGGTCGTATTGCCGGGATCAAGGGCTGTTGGCCGCATTTCTAGTTGGTCAAACACGTCACCTAAGTTGAGGTCTTACGACCAAGAGGCTGAGGCAAGTGTTTGTTGAATCTTGAAGGTGTGATACTCCTTGATTATCATCCACGAAGTCGAGGTTGAAGTCCGCAGGTTAAGGTACCAACTAGACTTGGAGGTAGGACACTTCATTTGCTCCAAGTGTCAAAAACCTAGGGTACTAACCATACATAGTGGTATCGAGATAACTAACCTAGGGGATATGAGACCTCTGTGTAGTTACATGGGATACCCTAGTTAGTATGGGTATAAAGAATGGTAAGTACCGGCTGAGCCTAAAAGGAGAAGCCTCTGGTTGTTTGGGGCACCAAGACTAGGATGTCGGAGAGGACATACCATGGAGTATGGTCTTGAGAGAGGATGGCTTTCTCGAGGAAGGATAGCGCAGTGAAGGTCCTGTAGAGAGGTAGGACGTTACGACCAGTAGATTCCTCCACAAGGTTGTTTGTTTATAGTAATGCAGACATCGTTGGTCATGCTTCGGTGAACTGCTTTTGGCAGGGTATCAGTTTCTTGGCGCCGGGCAGTATGACACATTATGAGGCTTGTTGGCTGAGATAGATAGGTGCCACTGTCCATGGCAGTGCAGTGGATTCAGGAACTTTGTCTCCGACAACTGCTTATGGCCAATTTTTGGTTGAGACTTGTATGGTTTTCGCCTGTGAGTGGTGTTGTTTTTGCTTATGCCCGTGAGTGACATTGTGTGGTTTGCGTCCGTGAGTGGCGTTGTGGTTTTTGGAGTTTTAGATTTGTGGCGGTTTTTGAAGTATGATTTTTGTACAGATTTGAGTAGAGGCTTTGTGCTTGTGTGGTACTTTGCTATGGTTGTGGACTTGATTTGGTAAGTGTAACCATTTCAAGTGTACATAAAGGTTTTGAAAAGCATGTATGAGGTTTTGAAAAGAAAGAAAAAACGATTTTAAAAGGCATGGTTTAAAGGATTTGTTGTTTGTTGGGCAATGGTGTTACCTTGTTGTGGTGTGGCGGCATCTAGAAGAGATGCCAGAGTTATTATGTGTGTGTTTTAGTGGAGTGTGTGCTGGGTGACCTTTCAGTTGTCACTCATGTGTATTTGTTTGGTGTTTTTTGCAAGTGTAAGATAGGAGTAGGAGTCTGCTAGTGCATGTAGAAATAAAGTTACTCGACTACACATTAAGAGTTTTAGATAAGTAAGTAGTTTAATTTGATTTAGTTAATAGTACTTTATTTATGTTGTTTATTATTGAATTGAGTTTTAGAATTAATGTCTTTAATAAAAAATATAGCTAAATTTTGGAGTAACGACTTGACGATCGTTACACCTTGAAACTAATTAAGTTTCTCTACGATTTTGGAGAGAATAAAGCTTCTTTAATGAATTTAGTGCTATTTGGAAGGAATACTATTGCTTGACCTGATCCTTCTATTATTTTAGATGGTTCAGATAAACTTTTGACACATGTTTCAACAGGAGAAATATCCTTGAAAAATGTTAGATTCTTGAGAATTAGGTGCATGGTTGTACTATTTACTAGACATGCAATGGACTTAGACATTTATCATAAAATAATTTAAGAATTCCATAAGGAAATTTTCTTAATCGATGCAAATATCCAAAAAGAAGAAGCAATAACTATAATTTAATGAGCTCAAGACATAAAATGAAGAGTACAAATTTAAAAGAAAAACACATCTATCTTAGTCTTATTTGAAACATAGATAATAATGTTTAAAAGTCAAATCAACATTTTCAAAATCCTCAATAGTAAAATTGGCTGGAGTTGAAGAAATAGCAAGGTTTGCTTGAACTATAGTGGTTGTTTCTTTGTGTGTCATGCTTTCCTATTAGAGGTTTTGGAAAAATTTTGATGTACGACAAATACGAGACAAATATCTCGTCATGCTACATTTGAAATATTTATCTTCATAGTCTTTCTGAGGTTGATGAGATGATTTATTTTTAGTTTCATTCTTTTTCAAGTATTGTTGAGTTTAACTTTGCCTTTGCCTTTTCCTTTGTCCTTATTTTTTGATTGAGGTTTGCTAGACCTATAATGATTTTTGTTCCTTTTTGTTCCCAATAAAATTTTTGTTTCCTCTAGAATATTTGTTTTTTTTTCATGTTGATTCTTTCCACCCTTCCAAGATGATGTTGCATGTTCTTGAAGCATTGTAGCAGAGCTAGTTGGACAAGAGTTGTGATTTTTCAAGAGTAGCTCAAAGTTTTGCTCAGCAACGAGCAAATAAGACAAAAAATGTCAATATTTTTAAATTTTCCTTTCCCCATATTGTATAAAGTAGCATCGAGGTGATGTTGTTTTTATAAGAAGTAGTGAACGTCTTCTCCAGTGCGTTAAAGTCAATAATGTTGTTACTACACAACTACAGGCATGTGATGATCTTGTATAAAGCTGAATTGTATTTTGCGGCCAATTTGTAATCTTGAAGTCTAAGTTGTGTCCATTCATAACGAGCTTGTGGCAGGATTATAATTTTCTGGTGTTCATATCGTTCCTTCAGTTTCTTCTAAAGGATTGCTAGGTCCTTGATTGAGTAGTATTCCATCTTCAAATATTCATGAAGGTGGTGGCATAGAAAAATCATTGCCTTAGCCTTCTCTTGGGTAGAGCATTCATTTGATTCCACTATGGTCTCAACTAATGATTTTACGTTAAGAGAAATTCCAGCATCCAATACCCATGATAAATAATTGTCCTCAGAAATGTTAAGGGAAATAAATGCAAGTTTTGCCAAGTTTATCATGATCTATTAAGTGGTAGGAAAATATGATTCAATAATCATAAAAAGATAAATTATTGTGAAAATTCTAGAATTTAATCTCATGTGGATGCTATATTCAAGAATTCATTTTATACTATTCCATAATTCCATAGAGAAATTGGACTAATTTTGTTTAAAATAAATTTAGTCATGCAAATTAATTTTATAACATGTTAAAAGCAATAAAACATGTATACTAGCATGGATATCACAAAAGATAAGAACTATTATGAGTAAGTTCAATTGGTCCTTAAATGTAATTTTTATCTATTTAATATAAAAATCCACGAAAATTATATGGATAAAGTAACATTGTAGAATATTAAATCCCAAAATTTCATTCTTAATTACGATAAACATGCTCTGTAGAAATGTATTAACATCAAAGCACAAGATGAAGGACTAAAATGTAATTAAAATAAATATCAGAAGTTTAGTCTATTTTAGAACTATACTATATTCTAGAATAAAAATGTATCGATATGTAGAATTGCATAATTGTAGGGGTTTCTAACAAAAATATGTAAACTTCATAAAGTTTTCATTAAGTTCAAAGAGCCTTCAACTAATAAACAAAATTAGCAGGGTCTAAAAACAAAATGTAATACTGTTCAATATTTTTGTGAAAGATTAATAGTTTTCTTTAATAAGTAGAGGACTTGTAAATAATAAAGAGAAAACTCAAGAACTTAATTATAAAAATCACTAGAAAAATCCTAACACAAATAATATAAGGGGAGAGGGGAGATTGCAATTGTCGTCGACTTGCCTTCGCCTACTAGATAACCTAAGGGGGGCAAGAGCAACCTCTACCCATCGGACTACTTGAGGAGATTGTCACTGCCTACCAAAGGTTGTCTGCAGTGGCTAGATGGTCTAGAAAAGTCGTCGTTGCCACCACTACCATTGCTTAGGTGGTTGATAGTCACCAACAGAGGCTAAAAATAGTTACAAAAGGCTGGTAATGGCCCGAAAAGGCTGGAGACTGATGAAAAACCATATGATTAAAGTACATATGTCTTTTTACTCAGATTTCATGCACAAAAAGAAGCTAAACCATTGTTCTCTTTTAATCGATATGTAAAAGGAACTGACCTTCGAAGAAAAACAATTTTCAAGTCTTAGGAAACGTACAAGAATAATCATCCATCGGTCTTCTCGTTCCAAGAGTGTGCTGATAATGTGTTGTGACCAGAAAAAGTACAAAAAGTGTGGAGAATATATAGAGGAAAAGTAATTAAACCCTAAAAACATATGAAGCACAAGCCTCTCCTCTTTGTTTATAAATAAATATAAGGATACAATAGCTACAAGAAGATATACATGATAATTACAAATATTCCAAAAGATTTCTTTTCTTCTCTTCCTCTACCTTTATGGTAGGTTACTCTAAAAAACCTAGAAGAAAATGTGCGCAAGGAGAAATTGAATAAGAGAAAAGAAAGAACTGAGAGCAATTAGGTATTGTGATCTTAGCAATCTTTCTTCTTCTTGTTCTTCTTCCTCTTCTTCTTCTTCTTCTTCCATTATATGTCTTCTTCTTCTTCTATTGTTCAGGAATTCTTTTAGAGTAACATCTTCTTCTTCATCTTTTAGAGTAATTTCATACATTTCTATTATGTCGTTTACAACATTCACCACTATATTATAGGATCAATGCTTGCAGTCACGAAAATAGGCAGAATCTATCTCTGACATCACAAGAAGAACAAAAGTAAACATACAAGAAACAAGTAAGCGTGGTAATCTTCAACGTTCAACATGTTATTCCATGGAAAAAGGTCTACATCCCAAAGGCCAGCACACAAGAACAAAAAAGCCCATTAATTGACATCAACCTGCAACAAAAACCAAAGCTATTTAATAAGGAAAATTGGCATCATCCAGGACAAAAAACTAAAGCTATTAGTACAGAGTTTCTTTGTTTTAAATAATGGAAAACAAATGCATTAACTTATTTGGAATACGATACTCCTACTTAATACAATGATCCACTTTAAAATTAAATGAATACAATGCTAACCTCTCTTCCTTTCAATAATTGCTAAGATCTAAAGATGACAAGCTTTCAGGCAACAATTATTTCTTTTCTTTTTGGATTTTTTAAATTTATTTAGGATGACGTCAAGTGAGAATTCATATGCCACTAACATAGCTTTTAATGTGGACTTTTGTGTCACTTACTGACATGACGTGAAGAACAACATTAACTGTTACGATCTAAATGATACGAAAATGATATCAAATGATATGAGAATGATGTCAAATGATATGAAAATGACATAAAACGATATGAGCTAAATATTGTAAGAACGACATCAATGGTATTAGCTAAATGACACAAGAATGATGTCAAATAATATGAGAATGACTTTGTATCATTTTGATTCAAGTTGACATCACAACTATGCAATCTCCTATCATTCAACTTGTTACATGATTATACGAGCTAAATGGTACGTGTTTATAACATTTTGATACAAGTTGATAATACATCTATACAATCTCGTATTATTCAATTCATATCATCTTGTATCATTGAATGATATGAAAATAATACAAGACCAGTGTCAAGTCAGTATATGGCATAAAGGTTTGCATAGGTTGACACGTTAACAATATTTGCATTGGTGTATACAAATCAGTTTTTGAAAGTTCCCACTTATATAACTCAACATCTTTTGGTTGATCTAATCTAATAAAATGGTGGCTACTTTTTACTAAATAAAAGGAGATGTAATAATACAATTAGTATTTGGAATCATGGAAACTAGTAGTTCCCCATTGTCAAAGACCTTGACAGTGGTATAGTGGGGAGTTGGGAGTGATGTTTTTGTAAAATACCAATTGATCCATATCCTTTTATAAAATATAAAGTTTCTTTAACTTTTAAAAATTGAAAACTTGAGTGTCCTATTATACCCTTCTTTATCTTTTTCTTGGCATGTAGAGGAATGGTTATCAGGATGATGATAACCACCCTAACAGCATCAACAATGATGGACATCTCCTTGATAGCAAACTCAATGGTCATCCTACTAATAACAAGGAAGAGGAAGACGAAGATAATGGTGAAAGAGTATGAGAAGGACAATAAAAATATTAATGAAGAAAGAAGAGGATGACAATGACAACATTGAAGGAAGAGGAAGTTACTACCATTGCTGACAATAGAAGAGGAGGACAACGATGATGACAGTGACGCCAATAACAAAGAAGGAGAAGGTGGACGATAATGATAGAGAAAGATGCTTAAGGTGGAGGAGGACAAGGAGGTCCACAATGACAGCAGAGAATGGCTAAGAAGATAGAGGACGAGGAGGACGACTAAGAAGACGTAGGAGGAGGAGGAGAAGGACGATGACAATGAGATTGTTTGAAGAAGGATGAATGTAGAGGCTCGAGTGTTGGAAATAAAAAGAGAGACATAATTGTAAATTAAAACTTGATGAGATACACCGTACTTAGATATATGTTAGAATTTTCCAAAAAAGAAAGGGAATTTTACTGGAATACTCTCGTAAACATGGCGAGTAGCGCGTTTATCTTCTTAAAATAGTTAATTATTTATATACCATTGTAAAAATTAATGTAATGCTTACATACCCTTCCATTAGTTTATCGTTAACACTAAATTACCAACTTAGAGTTACTTCTAACCTAATACATGAAAAGACAAAAATGCTCCTACCTATTTAGTTTCAAATTAACCCGCAACATACATTTTTCTTAAATTCTTCTCCATTTCTTTTCTTCTAGCTGTAATCCTAGCAGTTCTCTGTTGTCATCTTTGATGAAGACATGATCATCCAAGATGAAACATTAGAATTAATATTTTTAGAAGGCATATAAGTGATAAGGGCAAAATAATCATATTAATGATAATAAATAGAGTTAATATCTTGTTTCCAACGTGTACTAACGTTAACCAACTATCATGGTGCAGTTGGTCTCCGCAAGGAAAAAATATATGCATATATCAAAAAAAAAAAAAATGTCTATTAACGTTAAAGTATTGTAATTATGATTAATTATTTAAGAAAATATATAGATAATTAAGTATTTTAGATGGAAAAAAAACACAAGTTTCTCATTCCCATCCTCCTCCGTCCTCTTTCCTCCTCCTTCGATGGCAGGCCGCTACGACTCCAACCCCTTCGACGAGGACGACGTCAACCCATTCGCCGTCCAGGTACTTCCAGTCGTACCCCTCCCCCTACATCCTCTAGGGTTTCGGGATCTGGCCGGCCGCCGCCGCACCCATTGCCGCGTGTCCCGGATCGGATCTGGCCGTGTGTTTGCTTTGTGGACTTGAAATTTAGTGCTTTCTTTCCGTTCGGTTTTTGCTGTTTCAGGGGACTGGCAGGGTGCCGGTTGCTTCGAACACGCGGCTCTCGCCGCTGCCGCCGGAGCCCGCGGATTTCTACAACGATCGGAACGGGGCGACCATCGATATTCCTCTAGATAACACCATGGTTGGTGGGAATTATGTTGGAGTCCCCCTTTTTTTTGTTGTGGGGGGTGGGTGGGTAATGGAGGAGTACGGATGCTTTCTTACTGTTTTTTTGATGTGTGTAGGATGTTAAGAAGAAGGAGAAGGAGCTTCAGGCTAAGGAAGCGGAGCTGAGGAAAAGGGAACAGGTGCTCTTTAGTATAGGGGAATATATTTTACATGTTAAAAATAATGATACTTGGATTATTACCTTGGAATCTAAGAGTTTTTGGTAAATTATACTTGAATTATTGCCTTGGAATCTAAATCACAAAGTATCGAGGTAACATTTTCTTAGGCTTTGTAACAGGCAAAATAACAAGATTTATAACAAGAAAAAAGGACTAATAGCTTAAAGCATTATTAAGAAGATGCAAAAATGAAATTAAACAATGGTAAAATGCTACACACTAGTGAGGTGTACAACACAACTACAGCAAGCTCAAGTTCTCAACAACTAAAGATCAACTTCAAAGACAAATATGGACCACTAAATAGAGAATCCAGCTGTAAAATTTATAACTTAGAAAGCTTAATTAGTCTGCTTTCTTAGTGATGAAAGGAAATTTAATTCTGGAATTGAGAGGGAGTTTGAGTGTTTTAGGGTGGTAGCAGTACCTGACATTGACATTGAAAGTAACCTGAGCCTTCCTTATAGGAAATCAAGTGGGTGACCTGAATAACAACATAATGCATTCTTTTTCTTACAATGAGAAGCATATAATGATATGGATTTTTTTTTGAAACCCACTCTAACCTGTTTGTGCCAAGGAAACTAAAGGAAATGAAAATATGGGGTCAAAGGAAAATAATGGAAAATGAAGCCATGTGATTTTATTTTCCCTTTGGCTCCAACATCGTGTTTGTGCATGTGTGGAAAGTACTTCAAATTCCACCTGTATGGGTGGGAAGGGTAAGGAAGTAATTTAAGCTTGTATTGGAAATCATAGGAATTTACTTTCCAATGTACACAAACACCATGATTGTAAACATACTTCTTGGTCAAAGGTAAAATACTTTTTTTTCCATTGGTTTCCTTTCCTTTTTAAGTGCACAAACCCTCCCTTAGTAAAAGAAAATTTTACTAGAACTTCTCATATATTAAATAACGAGGGTAAGAAATAACTGTAACATTTACTGCACTAATTGACACAATGCACAGGATTCCTCCTATCTTTAATCAAATTGCATTCACCATAAATTTTATCTTTTTATTACCTAAGTTGGATCTCAGAATGATGATGTGGTGGTGTGAGTCAACGTTGTAACCTCCCAATTTTAATCTTTTCAGGATCAGGTTTATTGATATATATCGTGAATAGGTTTATTGACATATATCATGAATAACAACATTTTTTATAATAATACATATGAATCTCCTCCTCAATACCATCATTATGTCATCCATATGAAGAACCTTATGGATATACATAAAAGCTGATGTGGACAAAGATCTAATAACCCATATTGATAGCTAAGAAACGTGTATCAAAGTAATCAACTAATAACCCATTCATCATTTGCACTTCTTTTAGGCTTCAACACTTGGCACGGTTTCTTTTCTTTTGGAGATGTCTGGTATTCTTAAAAGCTGAATTGAGCATTCATTTTGCCATATTCTTCTTGAATGAAGTGTTAAATGATAATTTTGATTATTTTTTTTGTCTTCCAGCTGTAGTACTGTGCTTGCATTATTGCACACCATGTGCACAAATTAATTCTGGCCTCTTTTAGGAAAGTATTATTATCTTCTATGATTCTATCCAAGCATCCTACAAGGAGACAGCTAATTATCTTGTTGACATCTGCAGGATCTGAAACGTAGGGAAGATGCGGCAGCAAGAGGTTTCTTATACATTTACTAAGTGACAATTTAAGCTAGTTCATCAATTTTCTTTTGCAAAAAATTCTAATATAGGTCAATATATTGGGGAGCTAAAAAATTCTCTCTTTTTTGCAGCTGGAATTGTCATAGAAGAAAAAAACTGGCCACCCTTTTTCCCTATCATACATCACGATATTGCAAATGAAATTCCTATTCATCTACAAAAGCTGCAATATTTTGCATTTGCCTCATTTCTAGGTATGTGTTGCTGATGTAACATTTGTACTTTGAGTAGGATGAGCACCCCAAGGGGATTAATTGGATGTGTATGTGAAATCCATGATTCTAATCCAAGTTTTTTAATTAAAAGTTATATTTTTGGTAAAAAGAAACTCGTTAATTCTAATTTCTTTTGAGCTGGAAATATATTTCCATCCAGCACCCACATAAAAATGCCTTTCCCTTTTCCTTTTACAATCACCACTTTCATTATTGTGTCTTCGGATACCACCACCACCACTAAGGGGCTGTTTGGCTTGTAGTATATGATTTAAATCCTAGAATTTAAAGATGCAAGCTGATAATGGCTCTTTTATATTTTGTTATAATGGCTAGTGGTGAAGTATTGAAGTTGCCTTCTGAAAAAATCATTTAATTTTCTTTTTTTGAACAAGAGATGATGGTGGTACTTTTACGGAATAAAAGTAGTTGAAGCTTGATAATTTTAACTTCAATTATCCTGAACATGTTATTTGTGTATGCAACCTTGTACATTTTTATACTTAAAATACAGCCATGGTAACTTGATTAAGTGTGATCATCTTTTTCGATTGTTGTGTGTTCATTATAGATTCTTTTTCATGCAAAGTATCAACCATGCTTATATTAATTTTAAATTTAATAAATTTATATTATGTCTGGATCCTTTACAGGATTAGCTGCATGTCTTTTTTGGAATTTCATAGCAGTGACTACAGCATGGATCAAAGGAGAGGGTATGAATAAAAAAGTTACTTTTTAGTTTATATCACTTTGTCTTCTTTTTGCTTTATGCATATAATCTTTCTTTTTAGCAATTGTAGCAAGATAATTTTTTACTGAACTATCTTAATTTCCAGGTGTCAAAATCTGGTTGCTTGCTATTATCTACTTTATTTCGGGAGTCCCTGGTGCATATTTTTTGTGGTATCGCCCTTTATACAACGCCATGAGGTAGAAACCCTTGAGGCCTTGACACAAAAGCAACATATTCTTAGATCCTGAGTGCATAGTAATCCATTTTTCTTATAATTCATCTTATGGACATTGTTGCTTTATTTTTGATGTTATTCAATCACCTCTCTTGTTTTGTAGGACTGATAGTGCACTGAAATTTGGATGGTTTTTCTTACTTTACCTAGTAAGTTTTTTTTCATTATCTTTCAAAGTTTTGTGATATTTGTTTTAAACTTTGATGGTTTTCTCTATATCTTCCTTTTCATCTTCCCTGCAGCTTCATATTGTCTTTGTTATCTTTTCTGCTGTGGCACCTCCGGTCATTATCCGTGGGAAGTCACTAACGTAAGTTATGCAATGCAAAGTTGTGCATGGATTATTACGTTGTTTGTGTAGAATTGTAATTCTTCATGTACATGCTATATGTTATTATAATGTTCCCTTGTACTTTGTAGCTCTCACAAAGTTTCACCTTTCATTCATGCCTCTGATTTGGGTAGTCTCAATATTAAATTTTATTCTGTCCATCTTCCTTCTCTCTAAAACCATATTGTCTAGAACCCATGAATGGTGTCAGGGCAAAGATCTTGTGATCTGTGCTTGATAACATTGAGATGGGTGCTTTCGGTGTCCTTGCCATTGCCTTGCTCCTGATCCTTTGCTCCAAGTTTGGCCTTCTCTGATAGCAAGTAACACCCTGTGATTGGCAGAGAGCCATCGAGAGTCTCGTCTCCCATTTCTCCTTTGTCTTCAGCCCTGCATCCATTGCTTTAACTCTAATAAACCATCGACATTGAACCTTGAACATCTGGTTCAAACTTCTGCAGTCTGTGTCAAGTGTCAACACCAAGCTCTACCTTATCCCTCTGGTTATTATTGTACCTTGTACTTCTACTATCGACTCCTCTTGAGTTTTTTCCTACTCCCCTGTGTGGCAGTAGGATTTTGCCTTATTCATTGGAGGAGATTAGGTCTAGCATGCTAGTCCACTGCAAACCTGGATTTTGTTCAGCTTTGAATCTGTTTGCCAGTAGTTCTTTTTAGTCAGCAACCAAAATATCTGTTCTTTTAAACCGGGTTGTCAAGTCAAGAATCCTGCTGAGCCACCAAAACCTTGCACATCTAGTTCAAACTTCTGCAGTCTGTGTGGCAAGTGTCAACACCAAGCTCCACCTTATCCCTCTGGTTTTTATTGTACCTTGTACCTCTGCTATCAACTCCTCTTGAGTTTTGTCCTACTCCCTTGTGTGGTAGTAGGATTTTGCCTTATTCATTGGAGGAGATTAGGTCTACCACGCTAGTCACTGCAAACCTGGATTTTGTGCAGCTTTGAATCTGCTTGCCAGTATTTGTTTTTTAGTCAGCAACCAAAATATCTGTTCTTTTAATACTGGCTGTCATGTCAAGAATCGAGCTGAGCCACCGAGCCAAGCTGTGAACTTAATTTAAAAGAATGCCCAAAAAATGGTAATTGTGGACCGCTCATATGGAGGTTCCTCCTAATATTTTTGGTCTTATTGAACATATTAAAGGTTGATAATACATCCTACTTTGGCAGCACAACACATTCAGAAGCCCTGATGATTATGTCCTCTTTCAATGGAAATACATAGCACTTATCACTATCTAGTGACAGCATTGGATGAGTGATATTTAGTTCTTAAACCATTTAAACAGTAAGCAAGCATTTAGAAATCTACTTGTCTAGATTAAGAAATATAAAACAGCAACATAAACATATTCTGCCGGGCGTCTCACAGATTCTGCTAGTGTTACCATAAAGGACTCAATATGTGATTGGTACCATTTTTGGCACATATAACAACCAAATATGTTCATAATGCATAGTTTTATAGGGCCTTTACTCGAAGTGGGAAGGATATTGAAGAGATATAGGTCTTTTTTTGCCGTATGCTGGAGTTCGAATGCAATCTAACTATCAAAGAATAAACTTGAATTTTGTTTTTTTTCTTTTTTTTAATTTTATGGAAAGCTACTATGAGAACTGGTGGTGCTACTTTTACTGGACACCAACCATTGTTCTTATTTTTTTTATAGAAATTATACAATGACTAGATTTAGAAATGGACTTTTAATAAAATTGGAATTTGATTTTCAATATTAATTATTAAATACAAATGAGCGAGGGTGTGCTTGGTGGAGGGGAGTGGGGAGATGGAGGGGGTCCCTCAGTGGAATACTGTGTAATATTCACTTAAATATGACTAGATAAAAATGTCCAATCTTACTACCCTTGGAGAATTGTCCATCAGGTCCCCTAGGTTTTTGCTGTAACACCAGAAGTCTTAACTATTTTTAAATAGGATATGGGATCCAAGAGAATGACCTGAGTATTCAGAATTTCATAGTCCTAGTGAAGTCTGTATGCTTTTAGTTATTACTTATCTAATGTGCTAAGCTAGTGCATTTATATTTCGCTAATGCATTTATATTTCGCTAACACATTTATATTTCTTTGTTTTCCTGGTACAGTGGCATCTTGCCGGCAATAGATCTTATCAGCAATCATATTTTGGTTGGGGTAAGAGGAGTAGTTTTTAATACTGCACAAATATCATATGCATAATATGTATTATTGAATGACAAGTCATAACCATTGCTTGAAAAGTCTGTTGTTGAAAACCTATTGTCTTTCTTGCTAAAATTTTATGGTCACATTATGATATATGCTGCAATGCATCTTGCTTATTAGATTTGTGGTATAGATTTTGATTGGTAACACTACTTGTGTCTGCTATGAACATATAGGTGGAAAATACACTTGCTTTATGTTGCATTTACTAAAACAGGATCACAATTTCTAAGAATTGCGGGAAACATTCGGAAGCACATGTTTTAAGAGACTCCTTATGGACCACATAGAAAGTAGTAATGCCAGGAAGGAACTTGTTTCCAGTTAATTCTCATTTTTCATATTTTTAAACATTATTTACTATAGATTAGTCCTATTGTCCAATGTTGCATTGACTGAAAATTTAGCATCTATTCTTATGGTGTTGATACCTAAATGGTAATCAGTTGTGAAAATCGTCATCCTTTATACAGAAGTTGATAAAAAAAGTTATATTGATGATTGATGATGAGGCTTTTTTATAACTGCTACATATATTAGATTGATTTCCTTCTACTTGAGACAAGTTTGCTTACCGTTGAATGTGTTTAGGTCAAAGTACTACTAGTGAAACTTCAATATCATGTGTGGTTTTTGTGGCAACATCAATTAGCATAACTCAATTGCCCATGTTAGGAACCAATGGAAGTTATAGATTTTTAATTTTTTTATGGTATTTGTTTTTATTAATAAGTTGATTGTGGTATTTGGTTCCAAATTTGACATGATTTAGATTATTTAGCTTCAAAATGTTGTTTCATTAATGGATTACCTCTTCCACTGCAGATATTCTACTTTATAGGGTTTGGATTCTTTTGTGTTGAGTCGCTGTTAAGTGTTTGGGTTTTACAGGTGATTTCATATCCCTACTTTTGTGATCTAACTTCTTTCTGGTGATATTTTTATTGCGTGTAAGTTGATCTGCTGTGGTTCATTTACTAGGCTTCTCTTAGTTAATAACTTCTTGGATTTTGTTAGTTGGCCAGGCCACAAAATGGACACTCTGAAGATCACATGTTTCCTATTCATAAACATGTCCTCGGTTATGTCAAACACTTGTCAACTTTTTGACTTTTAAGAACAAGGAATTAACATCCAGATAGGGAGATAGATAAAGTCTAGTTTCTCTTAATGATAATGAATCTACTAATATAAAGTATTCATCTCAGCTCACTTTGTATTTGTAACATATCATATCCTTGCTAGTAGGATGTTTTGATTGTGCATGTGGCATGCTTAAGTAATACCAATGAATCCGTTTTTCTTATTTTATGTTCATAACTAGATACTATAAGCTGTATGTAGATTTGCTACGTGATCAAATTGACACATACATATGTTTAAGTTGGCTTGAATTTTTTTAGTATTCAAAGTTCATGTTCAATTTCAATTTGATCAAACACGACGCTAGCATCAAATTCAACCCTGTGTGGCGTCCCATATTCCCATCCTTTCCCGTGTAACTAGGTAGACAAGGACTTCTCAGCAAACATCTAATTGCAATAAAACCAATATTTTCTTCATGTTTTCTACATTGAATATTGTTATATAGCTTATGTTAATATGCCAAAGCATGCTTAAGGAAACACATTACCAAGTTATAGATGTACTTGTTTATTTCATCTCTCCCATATTACTAAGTTTTTTCCATACCAAACTCAAATGTTTTGTCCAACACAGCACGTTCAGGTTCTGTTGGAATCAGTTTGACCTGAATTCATGGTTCAGGTGTAACTTATTTATTTTCGAACCAACATTAAAGCTGGTGTTGAAGTGAAACCTAGCAGAACTCAAACTAGTTTATTTCATCTCTCCCATATTGCAGGAACTACTAGTTCTGTTTTTTCTGATGCAATTCAATTCATATTGTGATCAACATTCCTTGTTAGAGTATTGACTTATCTATGTTTAACCGTTGCTTTATGCAGCAAATATATATGTATTTCCGAGGAAGTGGAAAAGCTGCAGAAATGAAGAAAGAAGCTGCCCGTGGTGCTATGAGAGCAGCTGTATGATGCCAAAGCAGAACAGAATGAGGGGTTTTGGTATGTTGCATCATCCTTTGAAAGTTCAAATACTGGAGTTCTTGAATGTATTTTATTCAAATGGGTCATATACTTGAGCCTTTTTTCCTATTACTTTGAGGCATAGTTATTATTTCTGTTTATATCTTGCTTTTATAATATCTCATCGGGTTGTACAGAATCTTAAATCTTTTCTTTTCCTGTTTGATTGGCTGACATTTATTAGTTTCAAAAACTGTCGTTGTAACAAGGACGGATCCTCTTCTTCCCTATCTTGTGTACGAGATGGTTTCCTGTCTCCAACCCCGCCTTTCTCTTATTACTTAGTAGTGTTCATGCCTGGCACGTTTTAGTTGTCGAGTCAAAACAAACATCAAGCTTGAGTTTGGTTGGTATTTTCATCACAGTAGAGGGGATGGCTGATAAAGGAGTGGATCTACCTGTCAACTTGATTGCGCACCTTCTTCCCTCGTTCTTTAATTTATCTCTTCTCTTGCTTTTTTTTATTGAAAAAAGTGCCTAAATGAAAAGTTTATTATGATTGTACAAGGAGTTGGGAGTTTTCAAATGTTACGAACGCCTCTGCATGTTGTCCTTTAGTGGTACGTCTATCTACTTTTATAACTTTTGATGGCTATGATTGGAAACATAAAAAGAGCCCGAAGTGATGGTTCAGTTGGTTGGAATGGAGGGTGATAACAATTTCATCGGTAAAAGATACATAAATCAAACTCCATATGTCACTATATTTATGAATAATAGTAATCCTTTAAGGTTTGACGATTGCCTCATGTCTAAGGTGGGGTGGTTTAGGTGTTACTATAAAAAAACTTGAAAGGTTTGATTTAAAAACTTACATTGATTCCATCCTGAAGTCAAAAATCCTAAACTATTATGAGTACATTACTAAACCTTAGAGAGTGAACATATTGATCGTAAAATCTCATCAAATCGGAAAAGAGATTATCCAACTATGCCAGGTGATGTGTGAGGCTTGTGTGTCGGGTTTTCCAACTTCATCTTTTGTTTTTTAAATAAAAAGATTTTACATCCATTGAATTTGGATTTATGACCTTCTAATTCGAGTAGTCTTGGACCAATTGCATGAAGACACCTGAGCATTGGGCCCAGGTTGAAGTAGAAGAGTCAAGGTTGAGCAGTTTGAAGGTAGAATGACATGAAGATCATAGACAAGCAGTCTATAAGTACTAGGGAGACAAATCAGTTAGGACATACATCTTCGCATAAACCAGATGTCTAGCTTTTGCTTTAGTTAGGCACTTGGATGGTAACACAGCCTCGAGAAAGCCTCACATGGCTATGCAACTCTCTGTACATGTAAAGTCTTTTGCACCTGATTAAAGCCACTCCTACATGATCTTAAGGCAATATACGCCTCTGATAGCCTCTTGACACATCATAACTCTGTCATAGTTGCTTGTTAGTCATGACAGAGTCACCTGACCAAGTGCAGCTCTCCAGCTAGAGCTTGCCACACGTCTAGGCCATCAATGCTGTAGAACATGCTCACAATGGACTCAAGCCACTGCTTTTAGGTATAAACTCAACTTGCTACATGCCCTTATGTGGAAGAGGGGGAGGCCTGAATTCTTGCACCTTTAACCCCCTCTTCAAAAACTTGATCCTCTCTTTTGCTAACATAGGCATCAGAGCATCTTTGGCTGGCCCACGTCAACTGGTGATTTTTGATTGCTCTTCTTCTTCTTACAAACCCCCTACGAGGAGTCAACTACTTCTACTCACCAACAATCCCCCAAGTGTGGCATAGCAATATCAAGCAGGTCGAGAGAGCGATGGGATCAGTTGGTGTCCTCTGAGGGAGAATCTTCTCGCTTGTGACAGACATATGTCGATTCAGACTCGTTCATAGGGGTATTCTGCTCAAACCTCCATAGAGATCACTCTAGAGGCCTTTAGAGCAATGCAGGACAAGGTAGCATCCCTCATCGAAGAGTTAGCAAAGCGAGACGTTGAGGGTAAGAAGATTGTACCCTCTAAGCCTTCACGGCCTGGCTAAGCCCCAACAAACCTAAGCATGCTATCTGACCAAGTGGAGCAAAGCAGGCAATCTGATCAGGCAATCTAGAAGTGCTTTGTGCAGATGGAGGCATGCTTGATGGAAATGCAAAAAGGAAATAGTACCTTTCTTGGTGATATTGGAAAACTCACATCCTCCTCCTTTATGGAGGTAGTACAAACAGAGCCTCTCCAAGAAAGGTTTAAAATGCTACATTTGGTGTTCTACAGTGGTACCTCCGACCTCGTAGACCACATACTGGCCTTTTAAGATCTGATGAGATTGCAAATGGCATCTGATGCTATCTTGTGCTGCATTTTCTCTACTACCTTGAGAGCTTTAGCCTGGACATGATTCTCAAGACTGAAGAGTGGTTCAATCTCTTGATTCAAAAAGCTAAGCCATGCATTCTGTGCCCACTTCATAGGCCACCAGAGGAGAGTCAAGTCTCCAACCATTTATTCTTTGTTGTCTAGAGGCTAAAGGAGACGTTGAGGGATTAAATTTGACACTTCAACGTTGCCCTCATCGATATCCCTTACCCTAAGGGAGAAGTCATCCTCACGGCTTCCCAGTTGAGGCTTGCCCCTTTGGAGCTCACATGCTCTTACAATCTCAATGAGGTCGTGACCCTCACGTAGGCAGTGGAACATGTCAATAAATATGTCATTGCTGATGAGTTAGACGAGGCCAAGCTTATAGCACAGAGGAGATGCTAGTCCCACCTCAACTAAAGGACGAGTGGATGAACGGGCCTAGCCTAAAGCCTTTGGGACGATCGTCGACCCCACTACTAGGATCAAAATGGAAGTGATTGGCCACCCTGCTTGTATCTTGTGGAGCCTTGATTCCACCACTATACACCACTGAATGTCTCTAAGGAACAACTACTTATTTAAGTAAGGGACATCGAACGGCTACGGTGGCCCAACCCTTTGAAGACACAACCGAGGCGAAAGGACATCAGGGGTACCTATTGTGACTTCCATCGGGGCGGTGGACACACCACTGAGGAGGGTAGGCAATTGAAAGAAGAAATTGAGATGCTGGTTCATCACAGTCGGCTCGCTTGCTACATCAACAATGGATGGGAGGAGAGACGTGAGTAGGCACCATGACCCTTGATGACCAAATATGATCAGCAAGCACAACAGGTCATCAACTAACTCCCAGAGGACCAACAACACGTGGAGCAAGCTCTCTAGAATGGAAGGATTCACACCTGATGGGCATAAATTATGAGTGTTACTTCTAATCAATGCATGGGTATATTCTTACTAATGTATCAATGGAGTAACCCTCCCCATTATATTGTTTGCTATAAACTCTTGTCATTCTTTGTTGGACAGACTACAGTTGATCATCAAGTCAGAGTGTGACAAGATCCATGCCACGCCATGCTCGACAAGATCCAAGTGCACTATCGTCAAGTCGTGATGCGATAAGATCCACACCATGTTGTGTTTGACAATATTTGAGTGCATAGTTGTCAAGTCATGGTGTGATAAGATTTGCACCATACCATGCTCGACAAGATCAGAGTCACGATTGTCAAGTCGTGGTGAGACAAGATCCACACCAAGCCATGCTTGATAAGATCCAAGTGCATAGTCGTCAAGTCGTGGTGCGACAAGATCTGCACCATGACATGCTTGATAAGATCTAAGTGCGCAATTGTCAAGTCATGGTGTGACAAGATCTGTGCCACGCCATGCTAAACAAGATCCAAGTGTACAGTCGTCAAGTCGTGGTGCAATAAGATCCGCACCAAGCTGTGCGCGACAAGATTTGAGTGTGCCATCGTCAAGTCGTGGTGCGACAAGACCCACGCCATGTCGTGCTCGACAAGATCCACGTCGGCTCGGAAGAACCACGCCGAGTAGGTGATCCCGGAACCAACTCTATAGCTAGTCTTCTATCCTCGTTGAGTGCAGCTAGGCTTAGTAATGGGTAGGGTCTGAATCCAAGACTTGTGGGTCTAGACCCGTGAAGTTAGAATCTAAGTCTAGAAAATAAAACCCATGGACCTTGACTCGATAGAATTGTTTGTTTATTGGCCAAGGTCTAGGTTCAAAAATACCTAAACCTATGGACTCAGTATATTTTATAAGTTAAAACCCTAAGACCCTATTTCGTGTTTCCTATTTCCCACTTTCCTATATATCACTACTGCCTTCAACCCTATGATAGCCTCCTCCTCGTCCCCTCTCCAACCTCGTTCTTCTCCTCTCTCCATCCTCCTCCTCCTCTTCCCACAATCGGGTGCCACATCCTCCTCTCTGTTGCCACCGTGTCCTCCTCTCCACCGTCATCGACACTGCCACCTCCTCCTCCCCCCTCCACCTCTCCACCATTGTTGTTGGCCATTACTTCCTCCTCTTCGCTGCTTCTATGTCCTCCCCTCCACCATTGCCACTATCTCCTCCTCATCCCCCTTGAACCTCTCCATTGACGAAGTCGACCGTCACCTTTTCCTCTCTTCTACCACCATATCCTTCTCTCCACCACCATCACCATCTCCTCATCCCCCCTCCACCTCTCCATTATCATCATCGACAGTGTCACCTCCTCCTTTTTATTGCTGCTGCATCCTCCTCTCCACACATGTGGGTAAAGTGTGTTCTTTCTTGTAGGTGCAAATTCTGTAGAGATTAGACTTTTCTAGAGGATGGCATTTGGTGGATCAGACTACAATGGTGATTTTAACCATGCTACCTGGAATAGTGAGCGAGATTTGTAAAGTGTAAACAAGTTTTATTAGCTCCACATGTGATAATTTTGTGTAGTTTTTTTTCTTTATATGCTATTTTTTGGGGATTCTTTTTTTTATTCTTTGAAAGAGTAGGAAAAAAATGTCTGTCCCTTCAGTTCCTACAGCTCGTCCTTTGTAAGTAAACTACGATTGCAAAGAAGGAAAGTTTTGCTAACTTGGCTAGGTGTATTGTATGTCAAATTGCTTGCTTAAATCTGGCGATGAATTGTTAGCACACACAAGATGATTTATTTGTGTTAATTATTTCTACCTAAGAATTGATTACCTGCTTGATTTTGCCCGGACTTGCATGGTTTATACTCTAGTTGACTTTGTTTTCTTTTCTAATAATATTCCAAATGCATAATTTATTTTTCTCATACTCAATCTGAAGAAAGAAATGGCCTTATTATGATCATTATTTCTTTTATCCTTATCATCAAAGGATCACATCATGAACTTTATAGTATAATGTCTTGTTTGAATTTCAAGTTAGTCTCGATTTTCAAGACACTTGGTAAGCATGGGTTTCCTTCTATGGAGCAATTGCTTTGGCATGTTGGCAATGTTGAGTGATTGAATCAGGTTGTATTCTTACTTAAACTAGTAAGAATTCCATAGTTATGTGACCATGATTTTCTTTCAAGCTTGTCAGGTATTATATTTCATTCAAATAAATTTCATTATGGGTCCATTTAACAGGACTTTTGGATAGCTTCTGGGCATGTAGCTTCTAACAGAAGGTGAATAGTCCAAAAGCTCCACTAAATAGTCTCAAGTAGCAGCAAGCTTCCTAGAATCACTTAACTTTTGGAATAGTATTTCTTTTACATTTTCATAAGCTAAATATCAATAGTTTCCTGTCATAAGCTGTTTTTTGTATTTGTTTCCTCATTTATCCTTATAGAATTTATGTATTACTTAAAAAACCACCAAGTATTTACAAAATCTACCACCCCACTAATAAATCTTGCTCAATCCCTAAACCCTCGACAACAATGACTCCTCTTCTCCCACAGTCTCCAATCTCTGATGGAGTGCCCCCTTCCAGCTTGTTCTGCAAGAGGTATAGCATCCAGAGTTTCCTCAGCCTCCCAAGCTCTGATGGGATGGTGTCTTTGATGAGGTTGTTGTCTAAATCGAGATTAGTGAGGTTGTAGTAGCTCGCAAGCTCGACTGGGATCAGGCGGGAGATCTGGTTCACGTTGAGCTGAAGCTCTTGGAGTCTGGGGAGATTACTAAATGTTTTCCCTTGCTCAAGGGAAAGGACTCCCAAGATGCTCATCTCCGTCATCTTCCCAACACCGTTAGATTGTCACAACCTTTGATCTCTAGTGGCAATGTGCCATGGAGGTTATTGTTGCCACCCCTATGGAGGACTTCTAGTGTGCCTAGCTTGCTGATGGATGACAAGATGACGTCGTCAAGCTGGTTGTCATAGATGATGAGCCATCGAAGGGACACAATGTCCCTAACGAACCACTGGATCCTTTTTTGATCGTCCCTAAGGGTATTTTTGTCTTTTGACATAAGTTATAACTCAACATCTCGAAGAAGTCATTATTTTACCAAACAAATTTCTCCCATATTCCATAGAAGCTGGTTTCTGTACAAAATGCTGAAATTTAACTTTTAGCAAATGAGTCGAAAGCTAGCTATTTCCAGTGGCCATCCCAAACGCACTCTATATAGAATAAATCACTTTTCATGAAGGTGATGTACGTATCGAACCCAGAGCCATTATTGGGACCCATCAAATCTAGACCTAGATCCATTATCTTCATAGACTTGAGTCTAGGTCTTGACTTTAGATTACGGATTTAGACCTAGACTTGGACCTATGAAAAAATATAAGTCTAGGTCTAGGTATAAATAGACTCGACCTAGACTCAACCCATTATCAGGCCTAGGTGCAACATGAAGCTATTAAAGCATGAAGCGATCCGCCTACTGTAATGGTCGACTATTTACATCAGTAGTCGATTGTGACTCAAGTACCGATGTGGGGGAATCCTAATGCAGGATATTTCACTCCACCTAGTTTGAGCAAGATAACCTCAAACAAATCGCTTAAAGTCACCCAGGCACTCGCCTCAGGCTGAAGTAGCAGAGCCAAGGTCGAGTAACATGAAGGCCGAACGACATGAAGACCTTAGGCAAATAGCCTACAAGCATCTAAGAGACAACCAGTTAAGATGTGCATCTTTGCGCAGACTGGATGCCTAGCTTCTACGCTAGTCAGGCTCCCGCGCTACAACACTCAACCTTAACCATATGCACCTCAAGGAAGCCCCACATGGACACACATGCTTGCGTTGACATGCAAAGTCTTCTGTATCCGATAGAAGTCACTCCTACAAGATATTCAAGCAATGCTTTTGGCAGTTGCCTAACGTACCATAACTCTGTTATGGTCGCTTGTCACTCTTGATAGAGTCATCAAATCACACGTAACTCTCCAACTAAAGTTTATCATGCGTTTAGGCTATTACTACTGTAGGACATATTCCTAATAAACTCAAGTAACTACCCTCAGGTATAAACTCAATCATTTGCACACCTTCGTGTGTAAGAAGAAGAGGCTCGAGTTCTTACACCTTTAGCTTCCTCTTCAAAAACCTGATCCTCTCCTTTACTAACTTAGGTATTGAAGCATTTCTGATTTTAACTAGTCTATATTGGTGGGTGATCTTTAGTTACTCATTATCTTCTTCTTGTAGACCTCCTTCGAGGAATTGATTTGCTTTTGCTCACCAACAACTCCCAAGTCGACATAGCAGCACCAAGCAGAGCTTAAAGAGGATGGGATCAGTATGAGATATGCTTTGTTCGTTTTTTCAACTTCACTTGCGGAGATGATGAGCTCTAACACTTAGAACATTAGTAAAAAAAAAAAAAAACATTTGAACATTTCCTGTATTTGAAACTCAAGGGAAGGGAACCAAACAGGATCTAAACATTTCATTTCTTGGTCAAACCTCCTATTCCCCTCACTCTGCGGTTTGATTCTCCTACTCTGAACTTTTTTGTCTCAAGATAATAAAACGTCCAAGAACTCGGGCCTTTCTCATCGAGGGCGATGATGATGAACCATCTTCAGCATCACCGCACCACCACCGCCACCACCGCAGAGCTAGGCCACAGAAAGCACCTCCACCACCACCACCGCCGCCACCCACCACCAAAACTAGGGTTTAAGCTCCACTGCCAACACTCTCCACCACCCACCACCCTCCTCCACCATCACCACAAACCAAGAACCAAACGCCCATCCCATCAAGAACCCACCAAGGAAAGGGACAACCCCTTCTCATCCACTCACACCCTCTCCCCTAAAGAGCTCACCCTCCTCTTGAGGAACCAGACCCACTGGACCAAAACCCTCCAACTCTTCGACCACCTCCGCTCCCAGAAGGACTCGTACACCCCCAACCCCATCCACTATAACGTCGTGCTCCGGGCCCTCGGCCGGGCGCAAGAGTGGGACAAGCTCCGCCTCTGCTGGATCGACATGGCGAGGGACGGGCTCCTACCCACCAACAACACCTACGCCACGCTCATCGACGTCTACGCCAAGGCCGGGTTGCGGAAAGAGTCGCTCTTGTGGCTTAAGCACATGAGGATCCGAGGGTTGTCGCCCGATGAGGTGACGATGAATACCGTCGTGAGGATTTTGAAGGATTCGGGGAGGTTCGAGAAGGCGGAGAGGTTTTACGAGTTGTGGTGCGATGGGAAGGTGGAGTTGGATGTGGTTGATGAGACTGTGGATGATGGGGAGCTTGAATTGGGGAGTTATAGCCCCAAGCATTTTATTCTCACCGAGCTTTTTAAGTCCGGCGGGCGCCCACCGGTTCCGGAGAGGAATTCTAAAGTGGGAGTCGAAGAAGAGGGAGCAAGGAAGCCGAGGCTCGCGGCTACTTATAATACGTTGATTGATATGTATGGGAAGGCAGGGAAGCTTAAGGAGGCTTCGGATAAGTTTGCGGAGATGTTGAGGACTGGTGTTGCGCCCGATACGACTACATTTAATACCATGATCCATATTTGTGGTGCTCACGGGAATCTGTTTGAGGCGGAGGCTTTGCTTGGGAAGATGGAGGAGAGAAGGATTTTACCCGATACGAAGACGTTCAATATATTTATGACGCTGTATGCGGCAGCGGGGAATGCTGGAAAAATGCTGCTGTGGTATCGGAAGATACGACGGTCTGGTCTTAAACCGGATGCCGTGACCCACAGAATCGTGCTGCAGGCGCTGTGTGGGAGGAAGATGGTTCAAGAAGTGGAGGATGTGATTGGGGAAATGGACAGATTGAATGTGCAGGTGGACGAGCAGTCACTGCCTGTTGTCGTGAAGATGTATGTTGATGGTGGCTTGCATCGGCAGGGGAGTGCGTTCCTTGAGAAGCATTGTTTTGGTAGAGGCATTTCTTCGAGTAACTATGCTGCAATTATCGATGTGTATGCCGAGAAAGGTCTATGGATGGAAGCTGAGAATGTTTTCTATGGCAGGAGGAATCCTGGGTATAAGAGGGATGTAGCAGAGTACAATGTCATGATAAAAGCTTACGGTAAGAAAAAGATGTATGACAAGGCTCTTTTTCTCTATGAGAGTATGACAAGTACTGGAACCTGGCCGGACGAGTGTACATATAATTCACTTATTCAGATGCTGTCTGGTGGTGACTATCTAGACAGAGCTAGAGGTCTCCTTGCAAAGATGCAACTTGCGGGCTTCAGACCACGGTGTGAAACTTTTTCTGCTGTCATTGCAAGTTGTACTCGTGCAGGTATGATCTCCGAGACATTAGAAATCTACTCTGAAATGAGGAGGCTGGGTGTCAAACCTAATGAAGTTGTTTATGGGTCCTTGATAAACGCATTTGCCGAGTCAGGAAAAGTGGAAGAGGCCATCCACTGTTTCCGTGCAATGGAAGAATCTGGACTTTCGATCAATCAGATTGCCATAACCTCATTAATCAAGGCATATGGTAAGGTGGGTGGCTGGCAGAAAGCACAGGAATTGTATGGAAGATTGAAGGATTTAAAAGGTGGTCCTGATACTATAGCCTCAAATACTATGCTTGATCTTTATACTGATCTTGGGATGGTGTGTGAAGCTGAGCTTATATTTGATGACATGAGACAAAATGGTCGAGCTGATGGGATTTCATATGCCACCATGATGCATCTATACAAAAGCATGGGAATGCTGGATGAAGCTATAGAAGTTGCTCAAGAAATGCAACAAGCTGGCTTGCTTATTGACTGTATTTCATTTAATATTGTTATGGCATCATATGCATCTAATGGACAGCTAAGGGAATGTGGAGAGCTATTGCATCAGATGCAAGTTCAGAGGATTTTGCCTGAAACAACAACGTTTAAGGTAATAATTACCATATTAAAGAAAGGAGGTATCTCGCTTGGGTCTGTTGCCCAACTAGAAGCATCGTATATTGATGGAAAGCCCTATGCGAGGCAAGCACTAATAACATCCTTGTTCTCTGTTGTGGGAATGCATGAGCTTGCACTAGAATCCTGTGAAACATTCGTGAGAATGGCTGGTATAATACGTGATCCTTCTGCCTATAATGCTGCAATTTATGCATATGGTGCCTCTGGCAAGATAGACAAAGCCTTGAATTTGTTGATAAAAATGCAAGATGATGGATTGCAGCCTGACACTGTCACATATATCAATCTGGCTGGTTGTTATGGCAAGGCTGGAATGGTTGAAGGAGTGAAGCGCATTTATGGTAAACTGAAATATGGAGAGATCGAGCCTAATGAATCACTCTTCAAGGCTGTTATAGATGCCTATAGAGATGCTGGTAAACCTGACCTTGCAGACCTGGTGGATCAAGAGATGAGATTCAGTTTGCAAGCACAGGAGGCAGATTCCAACATTGAAAGTAAGGAAATGGAGTCTGATGCTGAAAATGAGGAAATGGAATCTGATACTGAAGATGTTCTATAGTGCAATTCCAATATTTTTGAAGGCTGAACAGGCTTCACTTCATTTGGACTTTGAGTCTACTTCCCACCCATGCTGCTCATAGGATTCCATCATTAATCCAAATCAATAGATACCATGAAAGTTACATTGATGAAATTACAGTTTTCTTCTTGAGGAGGGCCATTTCTTTATCTTCTTTTTGTGTTTATGCATACAAAGACAGTCATTTATGCTAACCTTTCATAGATGAATTGCCAGCTCCCTCTTGGAAGATTCCTATCTGGATGAAATACAAGGCCCTTGAGATAGAGCAGAAGACTCTAATGAGCTGAGACTGTTACAAAGATAAGCAATCGTTACCCTGTTTAATGGAGATTGCGAGCAACGCTTTTGAGGGATAAATGGTTTTCAGCAATATTCTCCAGGTAAGCTACTGTAGATGAGTTCTATCTACAAACAAATGATTTTACTTTGTTGAGTTAATTATGTCAAGCCTTCATTATGCATTGTACAATAATTGTGTACATATATTATATGTGGCATCCTTGAGTAGTCTATTCCATTTCATTGATTAAGAACAAAAGAGCCTATAATTCGCTACATCAAACATTTTCCATTAATGAATCCATGGAAACCCATCAGAAAATAGAAAACACACGTCCAATGAAATTATTGTTGCTATTTCTATCAAAAACGAGCAGTTGATCCCACGAAAGCAATGGGTTTCTCATTTCTGTGCTGGCTTTTTTGCAGGTTCTACTGGAATTGGATCCTAAGAAGTGAGGAGACTGTTGAGTACAATAGTTGGAAGGCTACCTTTATTACATTTTCTTTATGCATAATTGAAAGGTATCTAAGCTTATCAATCTTCTTTCGAAACGTGTGATGCCATGATTTTTCAGCTTATTTGAATTTCGAAAATCTAATATAGAGTAATTGGACTGAATTATTCGAAAATCTAATAGAGAGTATTGGCTGTAAGCCTGTAATTCAAGATTTATTGGTGGATATTATCATTGTATCGTAATTTTGGTAGTGTAGGGATGCATTGTACATTGGTAGGATTATCAGAGCCTTGTGATAAATAAGATCCATTATCGTGTATAGCAGAAAATGCGCTGATTTGAGACAGATGGTCCCTCAACATATTCAGGTTTGAATAGCATAGCAAAGCGTCTTTCGTAGTCTTTCTGAAAGTAACATTTTTCTTTTCCGCAGTAGCCTGGAAGCAACAATCAAACTTCTAACTGCGACCTTGATCAAATATAACTATCGAAAATTCTATACACATTAAGATACCATAAGTGCTTCCAGACTCCCAAAACATTTGATAATCTTCTAGTGTCTACAAGTGTGTTCAATCTTCTCAAATTCCCAAGCCTACGGATCCTCTTTAATTTGATTTTTCTCAAAGATAAACAAGAATATATGCTCAACACTCAACAAACACTCTGTAAACCTCAAGATTTCATAAGAAACACTATCTCACCATGTAGAATTAACAACGATTTAATAAGAACTGGATTAGTGATAGCAAGGGTTTTCAGTTGCAACTTGCAAGTAATGAAATATAATCAATCAAAGAAATTGTCTTACCAGAACACGTCGTCAAATTCCTATATCCATCATTAGTCCAGCAACTCATACTCAGGCAGTTTCATCTTGACACGAGGGAGGTACCCTTCTTGGCACAGGACACAGGTGGCTCTTTCCTGAGTTATTTCCATAAACATGTTGTGACCGTGTCCGACCCAAGGGAGGGGTGAGGAAGAGAAGACCACAGTCATGTCATGATGGCGAAGGCGCAAGGATATGATAAAAGAAAAAGAAAAGAAAAGGGAAGGAGTCGTCACCTAGTCTTTTAAGGGAAAGACGAGGAAAATCACAAAAGGATGCAAATGGGAAGGCTGGATGTCTGCTAACCAGAAGATATGTAAGGATTCCTATTACGCACGAGGAAGGTGTTAGGCACCCTCGTACGTCCGAGAAATTCGATCTTTCTAGTCCAAATGCTTGCTAAAGGTTTAATGAATGTTTGTTAAACCTGGATCATACTCTAATCATGCTAATGTGTATGGATGTGACATGACAAAACGAACATGCAAACGGTGTATGAAATCATGAGAAAATCGTGAAAATCAAAAAGGGGAAAAATAATCCGTGGTAGGGACAAATGTCGGCCCTCGGGCCTGTCACTGTACGTTCTGAGGCGATGAAATCTAAATCAAGTCAAAAACATGGGATGTAGGATCAAAACTAGTCAAATCGGATAAAGGATGAGAAACTCTGAAAGCAGGATGAATCAGAATCATGTAAAAAGTCATGAAAATTGAAAAGGAGAAAATAATCCGTAGTGGGGACAAATGTCAGTCCTCAGGCCTGTTACTGTACGTCCTGGGGCGATGAAATCCAAATCAAATCAAAAACATAGGATGTAGGATAAAAAACTAGTCAAATCGGATAAAGGATGAGAAATTCTGAAGGTAGAGTGGAGGAAGAAACCATGGATGAAAGGCATGGGATGTCGACTTGCTAAATAAGGATAAATGGGAAAAAAAGATAAAAATTGCAAGGATAAGTGCCTGAATGTGCAAAAACTCTAGAAAATGGCTTAGACATGGACAATGCAAGGCTAAATGCAC